>JAIPRL010005989.1:0-29439 GCA_025469235.1 Pemphigus obesinymphae | reverse complement strand
GAGTAAGTGAAGAAGATGCGGGAGATAGAGTTAAGTGGAAGTGTAGGACCAGGGTGGCCGACCCCAAATAGTTGGGAGAGAAGGCGAAGGAGAAGAAGAAGAAGAAGAAGAAGAAGAAGAAGAAGAAGAAGAAGAAGTGGTGTGTATCCAACGTCATCGAGATAATGCTTTATACATCATTACATTATTATAAAAATCTCCATTTCCTCAAATCAAATGTTATTATCTGGTGATATTTGGTAATATGTTTCAAAAATATGTTAGAATTAAAAATTTCAAAGTTATAGAAATTTCAGAGGACGAAAATATACTATTGTACCATCGTTAAAATATTAGGCGATCAAGTGTACGGTCAACGGTATGCTTTCTTACACCTACAAGATTACGTCTTCGTATTACTTGTTTCTATTCTTTATCAGCGGTTATATAGTTGTGGTACTATATGGTGGTTTTTTTTCCCAAAGTATACTAATTGCGTCTTGTATTTTTTTATCGTAAATAAAATCGTGATATATCATATTATACACTAGTTGTCTCCCATACGGTAGTGTATAGATATAAAATTCATAGATATAATATATTATAAAAGTTACTTCACAAAAAAATGTATACTAGTGCCGTCTTCCATAAAACTATATCAAATACAAAACAAAACAAAAAATACATTTTCTCGTATATTGTACTTTTATCTATCCCAGACATAATATACTATATTCTGTAGTTATGTAGCTTCCTTTCTCGGATCATCGTGGATGATCCATCGTGGATCCTGCAGGGGTCTTTCAATATAGGAATATGTTTATTATAGGTATTATGCACTGCAGTGTGATGCCCAAAAACTGAAAAACGAAGAAATATAGGCATTATTATATTATAAAATACGCGGATGTATGAATATAGATATGAGCGTTAAATCGCATTCTTTGCGGCAGTTGCATTACCGGATTGCAGTCCTTGTTGTATTATTATTATAATAACACGTCGAGCGCGCGGAGACATATCTCGCGTGTACCTACCATATATGTTGCCTATATAATACATACACACAAACACACACATATATATATATACACAGTGTGCATAAGTGTTAACAGACATATACAAGTATATTATAATGTTATAAAATATATGAACGGGTATATATATATATATAGTACACGGATACCGTTTTATTGAAGGTACCGACCGCAAATGGATATTATAATAGGTATATGTTTGTGATATTTCCACACGTCATTTCGTCGTCGATCTAGTTTGTAATCCTACCCGAATTGTCGAATTTTTTACCTCGACCTATCTACTATGAATGTATGTACATTGTACATATATTATAATACTGATAATGGGTATATATATATACCTATATTTTAATATATAATATAACATATATAACTTAACGCCGAGGTGAAGAAATAAAAATGAATAAATTCGACAATACTATTTGGATGTGTATAGGTACAGATAATAATATTTACAAAATAATTTCGATTTTATATTATACTCTATAGGTATGAATATAATCTATATAATGCGTCCTCTTAATGTGTAATTCATAACACTAGGATATAGATATTGCAACATCATATACAGCGTATAGTTTTCAGTGGATTTGATTTCATCAAAATCGTAATTTATATAGGTAATATATATATATATGTTATCGATTAGGTACATCCGAAATTACTTGAACGATTGTATATTTTTACTATTATTACTGCATAGGTAAGTATATAGTTGTTATATAAATATGTATAATTTGTATATGAAATAATATCTATAAGTAGGTAGGTACCTACTATCAAACTCCTAGACCAAGTTTTTTTTTTGTTTGTTTGTTGACACCCCAAGGGGTAAGTAAATATGTACAATATTACACGATTAAGATAGATAACAAGATAAATAAAATGGAAACGTATAGACTAAATGATAGATTATTTACTTGCATTTTTAATAATGGTAATGTATATTTTCTAAAAACTTTTGATACTTTATTAGCATAAAATATTTCATGTTATTGTATAATATGTCCAATTTAAACATTAAAATCAATCAGAATAAGAATAGTAGAAAAGGAATAAAATCCAAAATCAATCAACCAAATAAATAAAAAGACAAACAATTATTTGTATTTATTCCAAGTTATATATGAATAATATCTGTAGCTTTTATATATATCGATGGCTCTTCATATTATAGATAATAGAAAAAAAGCAAATTAGTATTTACTTAATAGTAGGTATTAAATAATAATTAGAATTTATAACCAATACCTAAGTAATAGTAATAGTATATAGTTCATAGTTGGATGGCATACAAGCATGGACGAGAATAGGGGTGTGTTACACAGATCTGCATAATTGGTAAATTATAAGGTTAGTCAGTACATTCGGTCGGTAAACCCGCGAAAAATCGATATCTTTTTTTAAGTTTTATTAGGCTTTTTGGATATTTTTAAATAAATAAAAATGAAACATTATGTAAAATATAAGCAGCAGTTTTTATTAGACAATAAATGGAAAAACACTGTTTGATGACACCCACTTTATTTATCCTCTATATATAGGTATATATATATATATATACGTGCGCAGACACGTCGACCCTTACCACGTTACCTGGTTATAGGCCATTATTTTATAGGAGGGACACGCTTAGGATAGATTCGCACCGATATCGGGAAATCGCGGTCGTGATATAGAAATATGCGCATTTTATATTACGTACATTCGAATCGCCAGCCATTTCAAACTCGCGATGTTATAAACAAGACGGTCGAAAACATATAATTTTGACCGACGGCCTAATTACTCCCACGTAATGTGTAGGTTGTTTTATAAGGTATAGCTTATATACGTATGGTAGATATATATTATATACTCGTACGATATACAAATATATGTAGTATATATTGTATACACACTACACACATATGTGAGCAGAAATATATATATATATAAAACATAATATAACCGAACACCATAAAAAGGACTACCGGACTTGTGGTTTTTTCGGTCGGATCGCAATTATCTAGAACCTATATGTAGTACCTAGCTATTTGGTGGCTGGAGAATGGATGTACGAGTATTATATATTTATATAGGATTGCTCCTGCTGTTTTTTTTTTTTTTTAATATCACATGCACGGAAAGAAAAAGTATAATATATATTATGTACACGTTCGTGGTTTATTTTTTTTTTATATATATTTTTTACTCCTTCACTAGCCCCCGGAGCCTGAAAACACTTAACGCCGGTTGTGGGAGGTGATCGTGCGTATACGTAAGATTTTCATTCCGACACATTAAAACAAATTACAGGCTACGTAACCTGTATATATATTATAGGTAGGTAGGTATATATACGAGTATATCTGCTGCTGTTGTTGCTTCTTCCCTCGACAACAAACCATTGACAATAAAATAAAATAAAATAATAAAACTACATTCGTATACATATTATATTTAGGATTAGAAAACAATTTTAAATATTTGTATTGGTTATTAATACATATTATTAATAATTAATAATAGGTTAGTTAATTAGTTAGTTAGTTATAGTTAATTTAATTTAATTTTGTTAATATACAGCAGTTAAATTTATATAATTATATAGGCATATAATTTATAGTATCTATATAATGATATTATATAGATATAATAATACAAATTTTAGTTGGTCGTATGGACATTATAATTAGGTAATATTATAGATCGGAGTGATACACGATACTCCACCTAGCTTTTTGTAATGATCCAAATAATTTCACTATTTTTTCGTGTGGCCTAACTGGCGCGACTAAAATTAAAAATAGAAGCAAATTATACAATAATGTTGGATTTATAATGATGTTTTTTAAAAAAAATTTTTTCTCAAAACAACTTTTTAATCAGAAGACTGGATCCAATCAATCCAGTTTCCATTAGGTATCAAATATTATCAGGATAGTAAGTATTAACCTAAGGAAAATCTAAGAAAAAACGGCTTAAAATAGTTATTTTATCATAAATCTAATTTATATAATGGCTCTAGAAACTTTACATTTTCACACAGTATGTATATAATTTATATAATATAATTTTACGTCTTTCATTAAAATTTTTTTTTTTAAATAGTAAAAATGTTTATGTACGTGCCTGAGGTATATGTACCTATAACCTATATTATATCAAGCTTTACTTGGAATAATTTTACCAAAGTAAATTATTTATCGTAGTTACCCTTATATTTAAGCTATTTCTATTGTCCGGATTTTTATTAACTTAGAAATAATGTAAAAGGATAAAAAATAAATACATTTTTAAATTTGAATTTTTATACGTAAATCAATTTTTATTTATTTTTAATAACTTTAATAGGTAAATCCTAAAAAAAAAATCGAATTTATCAAAAATAACCGTAACTGAAAATTATTTTCGATGAGGTACACGCATTTTTTTTTAGTTCAATTACACAATGACACTATTTTTTATATTAATTATTCCTAAAAATATCTGTACTTCTGAGTACTCTCTGGGGAGTTCCATATTACTACATCATCATTGTACCACCCCTCAATTACGGCCTGAAATACAATTTTGCCTGTATAATAGCATATTATAGACATATTTCATTTTTCAAAATGATTAAAACGACCTCCATATTTTTATATGGTACATACATTTTTGCTCGGAACATAATATAATATATAGTATCATATCCTATGTAGGTACCTATGTTTTGAAATTCTATAAGCAATTTATGTTTAGATTAAATAGGTATAAATTTAAAAAGCGTTATCCATTAATTAATTGCGATCATTATTGATTATTTATTTGTGATTTTTTGTATGGTATATTATATATATATAGGTATATCGTGTTTGTGTATGTTGATATTTGCATTTTATATTATAAATATATACCTATGACGCATACCTATATAATATAATAATTTTATTGCTCGTAAACAGAAACTGATTTTCTATATATACTGCGACGGCATATTATATGTAAAGTTATTCATATATTCATTTGTAACATTAGCATTTTAAAATATTTCAAAGAAAAATGTTACGTTCCATAATTTAATTTTAAATAATCGATTTAAATTCAATTTATATATGAAAAACGTTGAAAAATAACGAAATTTTTGTTTACATATACTTAATACAATAATATATATATTATATATTATAATACGTAACTATGCAAGGCATGCGCTATACTCGTATATAATGTTTCAGCTACCTAATGGTATGAATATGCGCAAAAGTATATCGCGAAATCGCGGAAACTATATCAAACAAGTGATAAGATTATTACCATCGATTATATTTTTCCACAAGAGCATTATTACTGTAGCATCAGGCATCAACCAGTTATCAAACGATATACTCGTACATTATAATATTATATTACATACAATATGTACATAATAAGTATTATGTTCATTCTTTGGTGCAAAGAAAATACTTTGGGTGAAATGGGGATGGGTTATTCCTTTTAATATTTTTGATATAATTTTTTTGGATAGTAAAAATTCTTAAAAATTTGCACTCAGGCAACTCCTATCAACTATTTGCAATATTTGCAACTCCTATCAACATTTTTCAGTTATTAAAGATACATTGTCTATAAATAAAACCCAAAATTGTAAATATTATTACTAATGTTTATCGTTTAACATAGGAATAAATAAATTTATTTGGTAGGTATTGTGGATAAGGAACATAGACATAGCGTCAGTGATGGATCCAGAAATAGATTTTTTTTGGGGGGGGGGGACAAAAGCCTGCGTAGTTTAATTAGATGTTAAGATGTTCTTATAGACGTCCATTGATGGTAAGGACTAAGGGGGGTCAGGGGAAGGACATTACCCTTCTAGGGAATTGTATAATGATGACAATTTGCTGTAAATTTAATAAATTGTATTCTATTTAGAATGTAGGTAACACGAAAACTTTTTTAAATGATTTTGATTGAAATATAATATACAGAATATAAATATATTTTATTTATTTAAAAACTCTGTAGAATTAGGGTCATCGGGATCAAGAGTTGATTATTGGCCACAGTACAGTTTTTAGGTTGAGCATAATCTTTTGTTATATTTTTACTTGTAAATATGTTAAATAATTTATTTGGCGTTATGGCAGAATTTATAAATATTAAAAAATAAAAATTATTAATAAAGTACACGCATAAATTATCTAGTTCGAATTATATAATAGACGTTTCTATAATATAATATACGAGGCATTTTATTTGGTCGGTTGATCAAGGTATATATATATATATATCAGGTTAATCGAGCTAGGTCGTATTATGTCTAGATACCTATATATTAGTTAACCTGGCTAGGTCACTGGTCTGGTTATAATATATTATATTATACAATATAAAAGTATGATAATAACACCGAGCACGTCATCACTATTGAATGATATTACAATTGGGATATTGACATTATAAATATATGGAAAATTATATTTGTTAACTTTAAATATGTTGAATATGAAATTTGAACGCTAATTTTCTGGATAAATTATTTCCACGAATATAATATATAATACAAGGCGAATTCTTCATTTTGACTAAATTAGCTTTGAAAACACCCGTTCACATCTGAATTTTTTTACTGGGATAGGATGTTATGGGATTATTTTTTTTTTATAAATTAGATAAAATTCGAGACTTATTATTATGCATTGATAATTAATCTAGCTAATAGTGAATGATTTTAGCGAAATTTCCTTTATAAAACTCACGACATTATATTAATTTCATATTTTTAATGTCTTTCAAGTTCAGTTTTATTTAGTATAAAGATAAACATTTTATACAAAAAATCAAAATCTGCTAATTTTGTATCAAAATCCATAAAGTGACCCTTTTATAGAAATCGGTTTCAATGTTTCTTGATTAATTATTTCTTTGAGACTTTTTAATAAATGAACTAAAATAGGTTTAAAAACGAAACATTATATATTTTTTTATTTCAGGACTACAATAGGTAGGTATTATGCGTGTGAATTATCATCATTACTATCAATTATACTTGTTAATTTTTTTTTGCAATGTTTTTATATTTCAATATCGTTTGCAGTATCAATTTCTAAAACTTCATTGTGTAATTTAGAATAAATTTTTATAGGTATAACTTCTTAATTCATTCAAAGAAGTCATCAGTGTTTTAATTTCTGTGATAGTTGTAAGAAGATTTAAATCTAGACTGTAATTTTGCAAAAAAAAAAAAATATATATATATATTTTATTAAAATTAAAACTCATCGGCTTTTCTATTTTTTTTTCTTTTTGATCTACATGCCTAACAAGTCTTAACTAACCTCTAGACTTTTAATAAAATAGTTTCGTATATGTATTTGCAGATAGCTTTATTGTATGCTTTATAAATTACTTCATAAGAATGTACAATAGTACAAAAGTAATATGAAATATGCTCTTGGTATAGCATGCAGAATATGCTGAAGCATACCTTATGACTTGCTGAAGCTTGTTTAAGGGGGTAGGAAACAGGGCAGTACTATGCTTTTTAGTTTAAGTACCTATTATTTTGGTTTCATTAAAAAATATGGGTAGGATTCTTTAAAATTGAGTCACACATCAATTTTGTAGAGATTTTATTATATACATATAAGTATACACAATGAAAAATAGATATTTGCTCGCTAATTTGTTGTCAGAAGTGGATTTACAAGTATATCTACGTTTTCAAGATTAATTTATGAAGTTCATAGAAAATTGATGTGCATAAACAAAAATTTAAATAAAACGCGCATAAAATCATTATTTTTAAATATTTTAAACGAAAATAATATACATTAATTTCGTTAACTAGTAAAATGAATGCATTCACATGAATGTATAGCATTCAGTCCAAATACTGAAGTTATATATATATATATATATTTAATAAATATAAATATTATTTATATATTAGGTATTTAGGTATATTATCCGTTATTGAAATCACTTACTTTTTGAGAAATTCATGTTCATTTTTTTTTAGAATTTTATATACTATATGTCGCAGTGTTTTCCAAAGGGAGTGACAGTGAAATTTCAAAAGTGTGGGGTGACAACTTGATATTTTTTTTTTTGTTAAAAAACCATTATAAAATAATTATAAAAATATTATTAAAAATAATTTTCGGAAATGCATAAATATTTTGAAAAAGAAATAAAACCAGCGTGAAAAATACAAATAAAATATTCTTATAGTATATACGGATACTCACGAACGAATAAAAAAATATAATATACACATTAATACATATTATTATTATTATAATTATTATTTTATATTATTATTAATGTTGTTGCCGCGAATCCTCTGTATCAATATTTTATGTCCGTTTATTTTTTTTTTAATACTTATAGGTACGTGTTGGTATATTTATTTCGCTTTTAAGTACTTGGCGTAATGACCGCGACCGTGGTAAGTTTCACACACACACAGCATATAATATGCGGTCACGATATCCTGTCGATTACAAAACGGGTAACGGTACCCAGGCGGTATGTCACGGATAACCATCGCTTGCGCGGGCGCGCGACACGCGGTCTTTGGCGAGAAGACGCTAATTAAACTCCGGTGGTGTGTTATGTGTGTGACTTTTTCGGCCCAACCGATTGATACCGCGCGCGCTTTTCACAATTATTATCGTACCCGAGAGGGTCGTCGTGACCGCTGTCTCGGTTAGCCCGCGATGGGTTACCGCAGATACCGTGGTCATATACATGGACAAACACATATCATCTATGTGCACACACGTATGCGGTACACGGTACACGGACGATTACAATGGCCGTGCACTGAGCACGACTTTTGTAAAGTCGGAGAAGGCGGACGAAAAGAAAGAAAAGAAGAAACTGATGGAGGAGGATAGAGGAAAAAGTAAAGGTTTCCAACGAACCTACACGACGAACGGCGGGCAGGTGACTTCAACGCGACAAAATCGTCACGGTGTTTCGTCGGTATACAAGTAAGATTTTATTACCTATATTGTGTAGCTGCGGCCATTATAATAATAGTACCTATATTATATCGTGTATCATTATATCAGTGGTTCTTATAGTGTTTGTATACGTATATAATGTATAAGCGGGGCAAGGCCGTATCTGAGGGGGGAGGGAGACTAAAGGGTCCGGACACCCTCCGAAATTCTTTCGACATTTGATACCTTTTTTTATGCAAGTTATAGTGGCTTTTAGCATCAGTATATTTTTAATTATAATCACAACACTTTAAAAACATAGATTTACCTACGTAGATTGTGATTTGAATGCAACTATAAAACTGGTCAAAACAATCATATAGGTGGAATAATGGATATAGGTAGGTATGCGGAAAAACATTGATACGCAGTTATAGCAAAGATAATATTATAAACAATTTTTTTTAAATCATTAACTTTTGAACTTGCCAAAAATAAGTTATCATCATTTTATTGAAAATATGTATATGTACCTAACTCTAGTTAAATATAATTTTTTATAAGGTGGTTATCTGGTTTATATACGGACAAAAAAACCTATTTTTGTCCATCGTTGATTGAGTTGTCCGTAGACCGTAAAATTTTCAAAATTTTCAAAATGTATAAAATATTTAATATTTTGAGAACTGCAGGTTGGAAAACTCCAGACGAAGACTTAAATTTTTAATATTTATTCCTTAAAATAGTTTTATTAAATTGAAAATCATTAAATATTAGTCCACTTAATATTAAAATATTGGATATGAAAATGTAAAAATGTAAAAATTCGATTATAAGTTAATTTGTTGATAAATTTAAATCTGTTTTAAAAATTCATAAATCCAATAAATCCTTATAATATGATGGACAAAATATGAATTCAATATGTACTAAAGTTATAAAATATATTTTGTACCCACTCAGGAAATAAAATTTAAATATGGTCTTGAAGCGGGGGTATAGACGATATGATTTGATCGCATCGACTATCAGGTCAGATGTTATATCAGATTGTGTGTAGATGTGTCATCCGACTAATTTCATGTCGGGTCTGTCGGGTGATGTTAGGTGGCCATGTGGGCTATGTGACCATCTGACCGTCACAAAATCATGTCGCAAGTCGTAGGCAACCGTCAGGGCGACGGTCGGGCCGATCAAATCATATCGTGCGTATAGTAGATATATCGTGCGTATAGTAGATAGATCGTCGGTTTTCCTCGTATAACAAATCGTATTGTATACATGTATTTTGACGAGGAGGTGTAAGGATTATGTACAGATATGGTCGTATTATATACTCGTATAATTCTTTTTTTAATAGTCACACTTGGCGTGTGGTCGTCAAGCTACAGAAGCGATAGTGTCGTCTAGCTATATAATATGTATTCTACCTCCCGTTGTTTTTCACACTATATATTATGCAGTATAATACACACATGCCCATAAACGACGACAAATCGGTAATATGACAAATCGAAAGAAAATACGATCGGAAATTCTCTACGAAAACATAATAAAATACTGTCGTTCGTCATCTATGTATTTTTTTTTAACAGTATATGTGAGATTTAGATATGTATCTTCGTGTACCTATGAGGTATATTATATAATTACGTGAGCCGGATTTCGATTAAATAGTATTAGGAGATAGGTAGGTATCTACAATGTATAAAGGACCGTTGTTGTATGTATAATATGGCGTACGGTACACGGATTATTTTTCAAGCTGATTATTTATAATACTGTATGTAGCTATAGACCAAAGTAAATCGGACTATAATATGTACTATATAATATATTATTAAATATTATTATCCCCACGAAACCCTTATTCTAATTTTATCCGGTACACAGGACACGGAACGTTTAAATAATTGAACTAGAAATTGCATTTACATTTTCAGATATAGACTAGTGAAACATTTTTTAATACGAGTACAACTTATTATAATATCTCATGTATATAATATGGTCCCTATACTTACCGGACGACACTGATGGTATTGAGATTTTGCAGTGGAACCGGGGCGAAAAATATGACAACATACGAGAGGCCTTACTTAATTCAGTCGGTGTAATTCAATATAGTTCTATTTTCTATTACACGAAAATAAGAGAATGACAGTTTCAAAGTATTAAAAGCAATTTTCTACCATAGAAATTGTACCCAAAAACTATTTCCGCACTAATTATTTACCCGAAAAAGTATTTAGTATATATTATACCAAACATTATGTATGCGTAAAAATACTGTTCAGAATCTAAAACGTAAATGTTGATAATATTTATTATTCTTTTATTGTATATTCGAATAATAATCTAATATAATGTCGTATATTTTTCTTCATTTTCTTCTTGGTTTTCTAGATCCACTATCTCAAAAATAAATTTTCTCAATCCCTCTCTATCATTTAATAGCTGCTCACCATTCTCTACTATTATTAATGTTAAGTCTTTAACAATCATATCAGTCCTCCGTTGTAGCCGTTTTGTGTCCGGCTTAAATCTAGTAGCCAACACAATGGGACAGCCTGACCTCCATAAATGACCAGCCTACTTAGTCTATTTCTTTTAAGGACGTCTAATATAGGTATTCGTTTTTCCGTACAGTTGATCTATTTCTCTAATTAATATTTATTCCTTGGTATTTAAACAATATTTTCAAACCTACAATTATCTATATCTAAATGTTTTATCCTACAGCTTTGTCTTTCGATTAATATATACTTCCCTTCTCCACATTTACTATTAGTTACTATTTATTATATTAAGGATTATCCTTTCTCCTTATTTCATCAATTTAATCGTAGTTTTCTTCAGATTTTCTTCAAGCCTTCCTCATTATTTATCATTATTTATCATTATTTATCATTATTATTACACCATCTACATATGCAGCCACCTATTTGCCATCTCCCACTTTGATTCACACTACGTCTATAACATAGTCTCCCTCACAATTGATATTAGTGCCGCATTAAACAGACCTGGTAACAAGGTATCTCCCTGCCATAAGAGGACACTACACCCCGAAAAATAGTTCGTAAAAGCTTAGTTTCGTATTTCAAGTATTATATATCGGCTAGAATAATTGCAGATACAGTATTAACATATTGTAGTTATTTTTTATATCAATATAAAGTTGACAACACTTACTAAATTTTGACAGAGAAATTTTTGTTTGATATTAACATTAAAATTTCGACTTTTTTAAGAATCAACCATTACAAATAAGAATATTTACAAAAAAATCTTTTTTCAAAAGTTATAAAAAGTTCTCTTATTTTATTTGATGCTAATATTAATGATCTACGTTCATTCTAAAAGCCATAAAACTTGAAATAGGTACGAAGGTAAGTATAACATGGCTTTTAAACAAATATCGTGGTTACACAATAATAAAAAGTAGTTCTAATACGGGAATATTTTTAAACTATTTTTAAAATATATTAAAATATTTTTAAATGGTTGGATTAAAATTTTTCTTAATATTTCATAAAATTTGCCTATAAAAATAATTTTAAAAACAGGTGAGTGGTGATTGTGGCGTGATTTTAAGATTGTTACTTGTTAATGTTAATACATTGAACTCTTCTAACTCTTCTCTTCCAAACTTAACTTTGTATATCAGTATTTTGACTCCTGAACTACTCCTGAATATAATATATTAATATATATATTAATATATATACCTACTGTAATATATTGTTATATATAACAATATAGTTATTATTATTTTTATTTTTGTTTGGAAGTTTGAGCGGTGTTCAATAGTAGTTTATGTGTTTTAAAATTAGTGTTGGATCCTGAAATTTTAATTTTTTCTGGAAAGGAGGGCTATATTTACTTCTTTGGTGGTATATCGTTATAATATGTGTTACAAGTATCTACGACAAACATAAATCTAAAACAATGAAAAGTACAAAAATGATTGTTGGTGAGTTTGTAAAAAAGTAAGATCATATTTTAACACCTATTTATTATAACGAATAATTAAATAAATAATTGTATTACTACATAAACGATTGAATGATAAAACCTACCTACCTACTCATAATTTTGAACCATATTTTTCTAAGAAATCTTCTTCAAGATTTTAACATATAATTTGGTAATATCTCGAACAAGTAAAATATAAACGGTAAAAATCATGATCAGAAAAATATTGGTGAAATAACTTTATCGTCACAATTTTAAAGCATTTTTCAAAAAAACATTAAGTATTTGAATAAATTAATATTCATTGAATATTAATAATAAAATAAAGAAATTAATATCTTGAATGTTCTACTGTGATTTTAAGTTTAAGACTTTGCTATTCAAAGTCATAAAGATCAAAATGTTTAACGTTTAAAGCATTGCAATTCAATACTTTATGTTAACTTAACCTATTCTATAACTTTATAAAATATATACTTAATAATGATTTTAAAATTTCTGGTAAGTAAAGGGTGGAAGGAAGCACTTTGATTGATGGGTAGGATACTAGTGGTAGATATATTGAATTTAAAAGCAATGATAAATCATTTATTTCGATAAAAAAATAATTCTAAGCGAAGTTTTGCTATACATAAAATGTACATTGAACATATATTAGTAACAATTACTATTAGAATTAATATGGCTAAAAAAAATATGACTAATATAGTATATATAGTAAATATTTGGTGTACATCAATAATTTTATCATTTTAATTTTTCAATTTATATTAATTTAGGGTCGTTTTTAGCAGCTATAAATATTATATATCCGATATCTAGATATATTATGTAGGATATAGATAAAAAAAAAAAATAAGTGTCTATTGTTCTATAAACATAAATACGTATGGTCATAGTTTTTGACAATAGTTGCATTTTACAGTGGAGAGGCACTGAAGAGGGTTGAAAAAGGTTAAAAACCTTTGCCATACAGGTAGATAAGTAGTATACAATAAGTACTATCGATAAGTACTATACAATAAGTACTATCGATAAGTACTATACGATAAGTGCATGGATAAGTATTAAACCGTGATATTTTTTATACAAAAGCATTGCTGGAAATAAACGCGAGTGTCGTGCATTTATATTGCGAATTTGTCGATGTGATGTATAGAAAAACGGACGTATATATAATATATCCACTGCGGTTGTCTCCGATCGCAAATTGCAATAGCTCATACATACATATGCATGTATTTCGCGATGTGTAGGTATATAATATAATATAGTACACATTGTGTATACATGTATATATAGGTGGTAGTCCAAGAATAATGAATGTATCTCGAGTCGGATCTAGACATACTTGGGCGGCGCCCAGAGCAATAGGTGAAATATCGCCGTAAATATTTTTATTAGTATTTTATTTGAAAATCATAACGCCTGTACGGCAAATATGAGTAGTAGGTATATTATATAATATGATATATTATGTATACATCGAAATGTGTTTGGTTCTATTTACCTATATATGCGTACCATGATGGGCTCTATACGTAATATAATATAATATATAAATAATATTAAACGGTTTCGTAAATGTTTATACGTTATACCTATCAGGTAGCGTGTTGTACGTTCAAAATGAAATTCGTACGATTGGTCATATTATCTTCGAGTATATTCGAAAAATATCACCTTTAATAAAATATGCCTATTCGTATCGAATTTAATATAAAAATTAAATATAAATAATAATACAAATTAAAACTTAAAAAAGGTGTTCTCATGCGGATGGTGAAAGTTTGTTCATCGTCCCTTTGGTACTTGGACCGGATAGCGTAGTAATTCTTTTATTTTTTATTTATTCAAATCGAAATAATTCGAAAATCGTTGCTAAGCGATGTTTGGTTATTTTTCGAAATTCGATTTATAAAAATTTCCCGATATTTTAATGGTTTTCCTTTACACTTATGAAAATTATTGAGGGGCAAAAATGCGCTCTAAAAATGTTTCAAATAAATTTAATTATTGAGGTAATATAATATGTTTACACTGGGTCTTAGTTTGTTTTTAGTATGATGTAATTAATGTATCGTTGAACTTCTTGCACACAGAAATATTGCATTTAATCTCTACAGCACATACACGTGCCTATAGTGGGTACATACTATAATATGTATTTAAGATTTGACGATGATAACCAAGTTTATAGGATAAGGCTAACATATATTTTTGCCAAAAAAATAAAATATAATTATCATATAGATAGTTTAAAGGTCTGTTACAAAATTATGAACTCAAGAAGAAAATGTTTTAAAATTTTGAAATTATATAACATTAACCGAGTCTAAGAATCTAAGGTATTATGCGAAGTGCATCATAGAATATTGAACTTTTGGTAGGGTTCTATCAAACTGTCGACTGTTCCATAAGGCACAAGCATTGATCACTTTTAGCTTATTATGTACAAGAATATTAGGTAGTTATAGTTGTCGGTATTGAAAATATTTAGTGACTAGTAAGTACTATAGAT
Source organism: Pemphigus obesinymphae (assembly GCA_025469235.1). Taxonomy (NCBI): domain Eukaryota; kingdom Metazoa; phylum Arthropoda; class Insecta; order Hemiptera; family Aphididae; genus Pemphigus; species Pemphigus obesinymphae. The sequence continues at coordinate 14,005 of JAIPRL010005989.1, read as the reverse complement.
AGGCTGTCATTGTCTATTTTGAATTTTATCAGGAAAAGTATAAATTATAAACGTCGATCTGTACCTTCACGAAAATCAACGAAAACCATAGTTATTAGAGAAGTCCAAGCTTATTTAGATTAAAGAATCTCAGTTGGTGAATCTGCGTCTCATCCGGCCACCCTTCGGGCGTCCCCGATGTTTATACTGAACTTGCCCGGTAAAACCGTCCAAAAACGAATTTTATATTCGGAATATGGGAGGCTGATAAAATTGATTTCGTGTGCGGGGGCAGAATCGTATCTATATATACCTATACATTATACTCTTCTGTACTAAAGTATACGCGTCGGTAAATACGTACACTGTAACGTACGCACGTACACATTATATACGAGGGCGGAATAATATGGTCATCGCACCAGACTTCCAAGGACCGTTCGCAGCGTGTAATACACACACAGGATACGGCGCGTGGGTTTCGGTCGCTTCGTTATGCATAACAAAATATACGAATGAGTAACGATAAATTTTGTTAAAATTGGTTATAGGTATATTACCCGTGTAGGTACATGTATAATTCAAACACTTGTAGTATCTATTTACAATGTGTATACAGGTCGATCGGAAATCCGTATTATATAATATACCGTTGATCTCATAACGAGAAATGTAAAAAAAATAAATAAATCATTAGCATTACGAAAATATGTGATGGGGGATTATTTACTCAAGTCATTATTATAATATGAGAGAATCGCCCCGTATATACACGAATATAATATATATACATATAATAGAACGCGACGTGGTGGTGTCATGCGGTATTTACTAATTGGTGTCGGAGAACGTATTATCTTTTTTTAAGGGGTTTTTTTTTTCTTCAGAGTGAAATAAATTATTATACCTATATATACATACGTACACATACACACACTTATTATATGGTCCGTATAAAATTGGAGCCGATAGCGACCAGGACGCGAGGACCGGTCCTTCTCCTCTTCTTTCTTCTTCTCCTTCTACTCTTCCCCCTATATTCGGGACCCGAATTATTTCCTTAGACCATCGTCGTTATATTGTTATTGTTATTATTACTGTAAAAAAAAAAAACAGACCAGGATCAGGAGGACTATACATGATTGGTCAGGGGTATTCTGATAACGTGTCCCGCGTCGGATTTTACGCCGTCGTTGTCGTTCCGTTCTCCCACGCATCGGTCTGACAGATTAACCTAACCTGTCATCAGCAGCGTCCAGCGGTGAATCTCATTTTATATATTACTTTTTTAAAATTTGTTTTTTTTTTTTTACATATATATCTTTTCGGATATCGTATGTCCACATTCCGTATGATGACGACGACCAAGGTAGAGGCTCTTGAATAAATAAAAACAACGACCATCGTATATATACACACACATACATATAAGTGTTTTTATAGCGTTTTTTCCTCATATTGTATTATATAGGTACCGTATACATTATATACTATAGTATAGTTTACGAATATACAGTTGTATATATTATATGAAATATAAGAAGTAATTTATTATATAATATATATATATCTAAAATCTAAAAGTCGGAGAACGAAAAATAGTGTACCTATATTATATAGTGAGCTATCGAGCTCTATCTATATACGAGAGATACGAAGCGATATTAGATACAATATAAATTATTTAAATAATTTCTGCATATTGTTAGATATAGTTGTTACTAATAATATAGAAGGTATTTTAAATTTCCTGAACAGCAATTAGTATTTTTAATAGAAAAATAAATATGTATGAAAGTATTATAAAATAAACCAAAATAATTTTGTACCTAATTTATATTTTTGTTGGATTAAAAGAAAGTGGTTACATGTTGAAAATCTAATGGAAACTTCTATTTTTTTTCTCTTGCAATTATCACATGAAAATATATTTTTAGTAAATATTAGTTATTTAAAAACGACATTCTTTAAGGAAAAACTCTTTGTCTGACTGCGATTTATGGTTTTAAATTAGATATAAATTGAATATTAGGCTGCCACGCACATTCGGTAAAATATAGTGATACAACTTAATAGAAAATGTAATTTCTAAAAATTTTAAACCACTAGGTAACGAGAAAAGACTTTTCTTATCATTTTTTTTTATAACACTTGCTAAAATTAATTAAAAAATTATTTTTCCTACTGTAAAAAATAGTTTGCAAATAAATAGGTTCTACCTTAATTTTCAAAAGTTAACTCTTTAAAATCATCCACAAAATGATATATAAATGTATAAATCTTACAGATAATTTAGTTTACACTATATTATTATTACACTTTCATGTTCCTACTAAATTCTGAGTGAATCGAAGAATTTATTGGTTTTAGTTTTTGAGAGGAGCTAAGAATCTATTGATTTCAAAATTATGTTTATTTATTTATATATTTTTTTCTGTGAGTAGGTAGAAGCCGTAGAGTAAGAGTTTTGGGGTAAAGAAGTTTGTGTATAGAAAATTTATTTTAGTTAGAACTTTTAAAAGGACGCCACACACCCGTTTTCTTAAGGGGTTTAGTATAGGGCAATTTTTAAGATATTATAAGAAAAATGAAAATCTAACGATTTAAAAATATTTGAATACATTTTAAAATTATTTTAAAAATATTCCCGTATTAGTATCACTTTTTATCGACGTGTAATCTCAATATTTATTAAAAAAAAAAAAACCATGTTATAAGTACCTCGTACTTCAAGTTTTATGGGTTTCAGAATACGTAAATACGTAGATAATTAATATTGAATACCAATTGAGCACCAAATTAAAGAACAGAACTTTTTCTAACTTTTGACAAAAGATTTTTTTGTAAGTATTTTACATTTGTAATGGTTGATCCTTATAAAGTAAAAATTTTACGATTTTCAATTGCTTATGAAAAATATAATATTAACACCAAATAAAAATTGGCCCTGTTAAAATATATTACATTTTGTCAGCTTTTTATGTTTATACGTATTATTTTACAGGGTGTGGCGTCCTATTAAGAGGTAATTTTTTGATTTTCCCAGTAGTTTCCTTAAGCGTAAAGAAATATTACCTTTTATACGGTGTATGCAGCATGAAGTATATATTTTATAAATGTTAGGGAAATAACAAAATAACAAATACAAATGTAATGGCAATCAATTTTTTTTTAATAAGCTATTTACATATTAAAGGCATATAGCTACTATACTTATGTATAGATACCTAAAAATAATAAAATGAATACAAATTTTAAAATATATTATATTGGCAATGAATTTTAAAGGTAGACGGATGTATAACATAGGTATTAGGTACATCTAATATAAAACGAATAATAATAATACTCATCTGGTAATTAAATCGACAAACTAGTTAGTCAAAACACTATGTACGTACTATGGACTGACAGATGAATGGACCGACGAACACAACGGGGATATAAAGTATCTGATATTATGTTTAGAAACCTAAAAAGCCGATGAGTAGAGGTTGGAAGTATTTTGCTCGTTGAGTGGTGATGGATATATTGAATTTGAAAGTAATTATAAATCATTTCTTTCTATATAATTATTTTGAGTATTATATTTTTATTAAAAAAAAAAAAAATTACAGCTTACAATGAAAACTTTATTTGTTATTTAATATTTTCCCTATATTTATCGAATATTTCCGTTATAAAAGGTAGTTTTCTTTACGCTTAAGAAAACGATTAGGAAAATATAAAAATCACTTGTTAACTAGTAACTACTAGTTTTGTGTTTTATGTATCGATTAGATTTAATTTGCTATCAAAAAAAATCTATACTACAGTATTCCAGTTTGATTTGAATTTAAGTATCGGCGTGGGGTTGTGCCTATGAAATAAATTTAAGAATGTTAGAAACAACAATTAATTCTTTATTAAGGATTACATTTAAAATACCTTTTGGAACTAATGCTAACATACTTTATAGTGATTATAATTTGAGAACACTTAGGCAACTACATGCTAAGGAAGTTTTGCTCAATTTATATAATTTAAATCGTAGTGAAATCTCTTTTAATCATAATTATCATACCTGTCAAAATTTTCATAGTGTTTTTAGATTAGGTAAGTGCAAACGGAGTTCGGGAAAAGGGATCCGTTTTATATTAGCATTAGCATATGTAACCGTTTTGGTATTAACATCAATACTTTTAATAATTTTAATAATTTTTTATTGTAAAACTATATTTATTATAATGTCTTAGAATTTTTTGAAATTAATTTTTGTTTTTCTGTAATTTGATAGGTAGGTTTAGAACTCTGTCTCCACCACAAGCTTGCTTTTGGAGACATCATTTCATATAAAAATATTGTATTGTATTTATATATACATTTATTATTATTATTACTAGGAAGTATATTAATGGAATTATATAATTTTATTTTAATTTTTTTTGTGAATTTTCTTGATCATGTTTATCATAACTATTTTTAGTTCAAAAAAATAAAATATAAATTTTCTATAAACTATGATAATTATGGCGTTTATGTAGCTGCAATACATTTTACATTGGAAAAATTAGTAGAAGTTTCAAAATTCGATACAAAGAATATATTTTAGAAATAAAATTTAATAAATATTTTCCTAAATCTAATTTTTCTAAGCTATATTTTAATATAAAAAGGTTTAATTTAATAATATTACATAACCAAAAAACTATATTTACCTACCTAAATTTAGTATTGGAAGAATTAAATTTATAATGAAGTTAAACATAATAGTTTTAATAATATTTTAAATAGAGAAACAGATTTTAAAGATAATGATATTTACCAATACATAGGTATTAGACAATGAAGCATACGTTTCTAACAGTAGTTTTAATATACCTATATCTATGTTATTAGTCATCGTTTAATAATTTGTTTCTTATTATTTATGGTATATTCTCTGTATGCTTATTAATTTTCATATTTTTATTTTATTCCTTTTTTTATTATTTGTTTGTATCCTAATTGATGACTTACGTTTACGGTCAAAACTATAATATTTTTTTGATAACTCTAGGCACATTTTCCTTTTGTATATTATTTTTTTATAATAAATATTTATTTCTATCACATAGGTATATTTTTTAATATATTATTAAAAAAAAAATATTTAAATATTTATAAAATATTATTCGAATTCAAACATAATATTTTCTAATAAATCAGTTGGTGTCACATCAATGGTGTATTGTTAATTGATGGCCTTAACTAAAAGTAAAAATAGTTTTTCGTTGTCAGTAGACAGGGTATACACGAATACAAAATAATATTGAAAAAGAAAATTGCGATTTTTCCAAATAAAAATTTATTTTTATTCTAGTATACAGACTATAAAATAATATAAACATTTAAAATATGTACATGTATATTTTTTTAAATAATTAACAACACCATCGACAAGGCACTAAATCAATTATTTAAAAATATTTGTTTAAATTAAGATATTTCAAAAATATATATATTATATTGTTAATATGTGTGGTAAATGGTATCTTTCCACTTTGCCGATACCAAGTTATTCCCATTTTGCTGACTCTCAGTTCGCTAACATCATTCTATACCAATGTATAAAATACAACAAACAATTTATTATTATATGTATAGTGTATACACTGAGTTTCAGTGATGTATTTTCGTTTAAAAAATTAATTGGTAATAACTGAATATAAGTTCTTTTTATATTTTTAATAAGTTTTAGGTATTTAAATATAATATTATGCAATTTATAAATATATGTTTTACAAATTAGAAATTAAAACTAATTTATTGAATTATATCTTGTATCTTTTTGCCATAGTCCACATAGTCAATACACAACAATGTTAGATGTACAATTAGTTAATTGGGTTTAAATTGAAAAAAAATGTTAGTAAAAAAGCATCTGATGAAATTTAATTCATCATCGTAAATTTTCTACCGGAAAATTAAAAGAATTTATGAGTAACAAAATAAACTGTACTTACTGAAATATATTGCATAATTGAGTATATAATAGTTATAATTTATAATAGGTAAAATACATATGATGGTATATATTATGGCACAATAAGTAGTACGAGTACAAGTATTTATGTTGTTGGCGAAATGGGAATTTTTTTTAAAAATTATTAAAATCGGTTTTTGTGTCGGAAAACTGGGAGTCAGCGATCTGGGAATCATCCGTAGTAAATATGCCTAAAAGTTTCAAGCAAATAGGCTTCTTTTATTAAAATGTAATCAGGAAATACATTTTCAAAATATAATCAATTCTACTATTATTAGTCTTCTTCCCCAATGTCAAATATGTCAAATTTTACTAAAATTTGAGGAGGAAGCGGAATGCAAGGAGAGCGATAACTTTTTTTTTTTTGAGTGGAGGAATGTTTTACACACTTGTCATCTCATAGCGCCGTCTCTACTTTATTATGATGTAGTTTAATAGTTTATAGAGTATTTATTAAACTTATAGTTTTTAGACATTTATCTCATTTTAAAAATTATATTAAGTTTTGTGCGGAAATTATCTGTATTTTTATGATCATGTATTGATATGTATATAAATCGGTGAAATATGAATATTTGAATTTATAAAGATGGCATTTTTGCGTCTTTCTACAAATTTGTTTTACAAAAGTTCTCAATTAATTATATAGAACATATGCATTAGATTATATTAAAAATTAAAAATTGGAAAAGAGGCGTTATTGAAATGGATCCATTATAATGTATATTTACCTATAGGGTGAGACACAGCCAAATTTTCTCATCATTAACACGGGAAAACTGCACGTTGGCCCACCATGTACATGGTTATAGGTTAGCTGATTAAGTTAGGTAAGGCTTATAATCTAATTCGACGGTTGCCTTATGCAGGGTTTAATTAATTATCACTGATCGTCATCGTCGATGACGTATATTAATATGTATCTACGGGAAAAAAAACTCGATTAGATGGATTGTATATAATTACTAATTATATAATATTGGACACGTATTATACCTGCGCACGTCACGTCGTCAGATGACCTTTGATGTTTGCAGCGACGTGTGTGACGTTTATTCACATGGTGAGGCTTGCTGACGTCAAAACGGATATTTAATACGAAAGGATTAAAAATCAAAAAATTGAAGTATAAACTGATCAGTTTGTTCTCCCTCCCACGTATACACATAATCCATGTCGGATATAATATCTATATACAATTATCTAATAATATATCGACCCCGCGAGATCGGTGTTTGTCGTCATCGTCGGACGTAATTATAAATTCCACCCACGTGGATCCGAGGAGAGTTCACGTGCAAGACAATAAAGCACGATACAACAACATTTCAATCGATGTTATAATATAAAAAAAAAAAAACACCTGCGAGCCGACGATTGATGGAAGCAATTTGTCAATTTACGTTCGTAAAGTGATAGATCGAACAAGTAGTTACGTTTAGAGGTTACCCGAAAGACCACGGAGTCGTGCGACTACGTCTTCGTTATGTACATGATCTTGACGTGTGTGTGTGCGTGTGTGTATGTCAGATTGTCGGACTTTTCAAAACGTTTTATTATTTAAATGACTCGGTAATAATGTGTGTATATCTGCATGTCTGCAAATAAATCTTTTGTTATTGCGTATAAAAATTTAAAATTTCAAGTATCAAAATTCATATGTCGACAATCAATTTTATAACTAGAGATGTAGGCTTAAAAATTTTCAAATGACAATTTTTTTTCTCAGTGACATTTTAACAGTCATTAAAAATTAGAAAATTTTGATTTTTAGATAGGTACTTTTTTTAAAAATATTTCATTATGTGAGGATTGTAATGGTTGGTCATAATGTTCATAATGTTCTATGAATGTTTTAATAATTTACTTTTTATATTTGTAATCAATGATCGTACATTTATTCTTGGAATAGTTATTTTAAAGTTATTTAAACTTAATAACATATACCTAGTATTAAAATTGAAGTTTACAATACCTGTACTTTTATTATTCTACAACTTTTAGTTGTTTAATAAAGTTGTAATAATTAAGTATTAATAAAGTAATAATAAAGTATTTAATAATAACAGTACACTTACTTTAAAAATGTTGAGTTTTTCAAACATTTTGATAATTTTGAAAAAAAAATTTTCATGAAAATTTACATCTTTATCATCATCTATAACCAATAAAATTGCACTAATTGCAGTTTTTTCATTGACAGGATAGTGTAAACTTGTAACTGATATATTATTATTTTAGATTAATGGATAGCATCGCATTCAATATACAATTCAGACTTCTAAATGAAGTTTATTTTAATACGATTAATCGAATACCTATGTATATACTTATAGTATATTATAGTAATATTTATTCTTTGTTATTATGTCATTTATGTCTTTAAACTAGTAAAATTCAAAAAGAAAAATGTCAAACTGTAAAATGCTATTATTCATTAAATAGCCCCAAAACTTAAAAGAGGTCAAAACTTAAAAAAAAACATTATTGTGTCAATATAAGTAGTATAATAAATATTTTATGTGAAGTTAAAGTTTCTAAGATAATGGTTTTCTGCAGAATTAAAACGAAATGGTCAAAACTGATGTTATTGAACGCTTATTCTTGACCGTCATGCCAGCAAACGGCCGGTTATAAAATTTTGGCTTTGAACTTCAATAGGAGTTTTTTATTAACTTTTTCCCAACATTTTTTAAATCTAACTTGAATGTCACAATTCCAATATTGTTTTGTTTGGTGCTAGAGTGTCATTACCCGAGCTCCCGGTACTCTTTAATATTAAAATTTTACTTGGGGCTTCAATAAGATTTTGTTATTTATTTGTAATGATTTGTTCTCGTATACGGCATTTTTCTTGCAATTTAACTCAAAGTTCATAATTCCTAATTAATAAAGATATTATTAAGTCCTTTATATTAGTCTAAATGGCTCTACCAAAAAACTTGTACACCTATTAAGAAAACGCCACACCATCGGTTGGACATTTTTTTTTACATGAGGCACACGTATTCAAGTCATACTCATGTCAAAATTATTAAATTTTTACAAGATATAATGAGAATTTATCCACGCTATTGTGTTATTATTTTTTTGTTAGCATAAATACGAGTACAATAATTGTAATTATTATTATTATTTTATATTTTATATTTAATATGGGACAAGCTCCCGTCCCCCTGAAAAACACAAGATTAATTTATTATTAATACTATTTAAAAAATTTAACTTTTACTAATATGCAGGTTAGAATTTGGCTTTACTTAATTTATAAATCCTATTTACATTTATTTATTAATTATTTTCCTATTATGAACCAAAATTGGGGCCTTCATTGGTGTATCTCATTACGCGAAGTATGGGATAGTTAGAGTTATAATTAGAAGAGGAAAATGGAATAAAGAATGGGATAGAAGAACGAGTGTATATTAATGGAACGCGGAAGTTCATTAAGGACAAAATGGAAGCATAATTTATTTTATTAATAAAGATGTTGAAAAGAAAGGGTTAATTAGCAACGTGAATACGGTTGAATAATTTTGAAACGGAGGAAATGAGGGATTGGAGTATAGTCGTATTTTTTAAATATACGGTAAATTATTTTCTTAAAGGATTTTACATCTCTCAATTTGAAAAGAAAATCACCTGGAATACTATCAGGGCCAATTGACTTAATATTACGGAAACGTGATAGTCTATTAAAAATGTTATTAACAGTTATGATAACATTACACAGAAGACCATAAGGAATTGTAGGTAGATTAACAAGCGAGGTAGAAATGGAGATGAATATGTAAAATTGCAAAATTGCGAAAATAGGTTAGCAGTGTCAGTAACATTAGAACTCTCGTTCAGGAATAGTTGAAAATGATGAGTAATTTTTCAGTATAAAATTTCAGAAACACTGAGACTTCGAAAAAGGCAGTTTTCAGTTGTACGGGCAATAAAGTCTCGATAGTACTGTCTTGAGAGAAATTTAAAACGTGCCCGACATAGGGAAAATCTTCAGTAATTAGATAGGGAAATGATTTATATTTAGTATGTGCATAATTTTTTGGAAATTTTGGTTTCTTTAATTCAGGAGTAAGCCAAGATGGAAATGATGATGGATAGGTGAATTGAGGCTACATATGGTATAAAAAATACGAGATAGATAATTAGAGGGTATCATATAAAACTAACATTGCATTATCTGCTTTGCAGTTAAGTAAAGTTAGCAGCCAATTAAATAAATTAAGAAAGTCACTGATACGAGGGTAATCTGCTTTATTAAAATTAAAATATGAAATAGAATAAGAAGTAGATGAAGAAGGAATAGGAAAATTATGACAGAGCAAGGGGGAATGGTATATATTAGGTGAAACAGCAAATTCAAAGGCTAAATTAACAGAAATGGAGTTACTATTTAAAAAGACCAGATCAAGTAGCGAGTTGTGGTAATTGAAAATGTACTCACATGTACTAGACAATGGAGACCTATCACATCTAAATATAGTATAATTCTTGAGTCCAAGTTTATTATTGTTAAAAATAAGAGTAAGCAAAGTTTCTGTTATTATCATAAACAAGTAATTAAAATAAGAAGTATTAAATCTAAGATTTAAAAGTTTGGTGCGAAGTTTTCTGTAGTTTTGATAATATACAAACGGAGTTTGTTGATGAGAGGAACCATTTAAGAGAGTTTTTGGTTGTTGCGTTGAAGTTTTTTGACCATGATTTGACCATAAACAGAACTCCATTAGAAGAAGAAATGGTAATTTCACCAGCTTTACTGACACGTTCAAGTTCTTAATGGAAATTACGAACACTTTTCCGCTCGATCCGTGTTTTGTCACGAACGATGGAAATAGGTAGGTTAATATTATGTTTCTGAAGCTTAACATAATGAAAAGCAGATATAATTTTTGAGGCAACTTCGTGACTTTAAAATAGAACTTTTGTTGGGCGCGAGTTGGAAGAGACATTTCTACCAAATCTAATGGGTTTGTCTGGCGTAGTAATAAAGAGTTCAGTTAATATTACAAAAAAGCTCTTCTTATCATCGGTAATTTTATCATTAATGTCGGAAGATGATGAATCTGGAAGTCCATGAACGATTACATTAAATTTACATTTATCGTGCTCGGCGAACTTGTGTAACGCGTTGGTAAAAGAAACAGGTGAAGAAGTAACCGAGAAGTTGGACTCAAGTGTATGAACACGAACACCCAAAAATTTAACTTTGTTGTGTAAATCAGAAACATCGGTTTTTAAGTTATTATGTTGGTTAGTCAACATGTCTAGTCGAGATTTTAGTTATTCGACAAGCATCTTATTTTGAGAGAACAATTTTTCTTGGAATTTTTCAAAATCAGCTATTGCTCGAAGGATATTTTCATTCGTAGAACCAGTGAAGGAAGAATGTCAAGTGTCCCTTTATTAAATACACAAGAAGAAGACCTGGTAGGTACAAGAAAAATACCTGATTTTAGTGGCCATCGAGCAAACACAAGAAGTGAAGTGATAACGGACAAACTCAACAACAATGTAACCATGCGTTAAAGTCTCTCAGTATATGAAGATAATGAGGAAAATGATGGCAAGATATAACTTATGTGACAGTCCAGATGAAGAACGAGTAAATTTAAGTGAAATACTGGAAGAATTTAATAAGAAAAATAAGAAAGAACACTGGTAAACACGTACAACTAAACAGGAGATACACTAAAAAATTAAATGGTATAATATCGTAAAAAAAGAGAGATTTTATTGTTATTACCTATTAAAAATATTTGTTTGTAAATATTATTTATTTTTTTTGTTTTTTAGTTTCTTTATAAAACGTTTATTTTTTGAATAGTTTTATCACAAAAATTATATGCTATAGCATAGATAAAGTTCTTCTTTACGTATTGTAAAATATTTTATGATTTTACCATAAATACCTAAACTGCTTGAATACGTTTATCCCGCGTAAAACATTTTATTTTAAACAAATATTGCGATTGTATAATAATAAAAACAGGACTGACACAAGACTATTTTTAAAAGGTATTTAAATAGTTTTAAATTGTGGAATTTTAATAAAAATTTTTTTATTTTTCTTAAAATGTCTTAAAAATTACTTGTATAGAATCCGTTAAAAATTGGTTAGATGAGCTTCTCTTAATAATATATAATATTTGTGTTTTTAAATTGATCGATAAAAAATGTTTTAATTTTACTTGATGGTACATTTGACAGAGAATAAAAATCAGTAGAATTACAATTATGATCGAACCATGTTCAATCACGATTAAAGAACTTTATAATTGTTGGTTTAATCATGATAAAATAAACTCATGGTTATTATTCAAATTTTAAATAACAATAACAAGAAAAGCCAACGAATGCATCAAATCAAACATATTTTGATTAATCGAATTTTAGTTAATTAATTTAAAAAAATGAAGATTATGTTGGTAGGTATACAGTACCTATAGGTATTGTTGACTTTGTATATACTATATAGTGTATTTTTTGTACGTGCGTGAATTTCTACTATAATATAATATATATATATATATATATATATATTTCTAATATGTACTATACACTACATTGATATGATCAATTGTTATATATTGAGCAGAAACCAGGGAAATCTGGAAAACCGACTAGAGCAGACTTCTCGTTATTTTGAAAGGAAAATTCTAAGAAGAATTTTTGGACCTGTGTAGGATAATGTAACTAATTATTGGAGGATAAGAAAGAACGAGGAATTAGAATTATTCTTTCACTGAACATCCTTAAAACAATCAGAAATAAGAGGTTAAAATGTGCAGGACACGTTTGGAGAAACCAAAACTCATTACTCCGTACAGTACTAGAGAACAACCCAACAAGAAAAAGATCCATTGGAAGACCAAGAATGAGGTGGGAAGATGTAGTCAAGAATGATGTAGAGGGTCTAGAAGGAGGATCAGATTGGAAGGCGCAAGCAATTGACCGGTATGGATGGAGGACCGGGATGTATGACGGGATAGTCTTATAGAGGCCGATAATACCCCCTCCCCTCCCAAAAAAAAACTTCATTAATAAATAATTGATTAGGTTTGAACGAGTCAGGCCGTGTAATATAAACACGGAATTAAGACCCAAATGTAAACAAATTATAATTTACCGGTAGATCCCTAGGGTACATAAATTGGACAGGTATAATAATAAATACAACGAGGTTTCGGTATTACGAGCCAATATTTCTATGGAAATATATACATGATTTGAATAGTTACCTTATTCTAGTGTTAGTATTGTACTAAAACAATATATAAAATTAACTATAAATAATATACAAACATAGATAGGTAACAAAACTACAATGAACTCACATAACCGTGATGATAGGTAGTGAATGAGCGATGGTGATGGTGGTAATAATGATTGACCGTAGATGAGTAGCGGTGGCGAAATTGAACTTTTCCGAATATGTATAAGTATATTGATGTCGTGACTTGATGTCAAGATGAAGTGTGGTGGTGAATGTAATATATTTTCGCAAATGTGTACTAATTAGCGTATAGTGGCGCGTTGCACAATGTATAATAAAAATACATAAATTTCACACTTTTAATCTCAAAAGAGCGCGTAAAAGATGGAAAATGCGAAACCGGACACCGTGTATTCCGACAGAGTATGTGTCGTCATCGATATCATTCACGATACTCACTGTACTGTTTAACGGTATTGTAATTATCACAATCATAATATTCATTATTATATAATTGGTATACTCACACACACCACCACATTATAATAACAATTAATAATTATAAATGTACGCAACAAGGTTTATCATACAATTTCCACATTATCGCCATTATAAATTCTTATAAACCTATATTAATATATATGAGCACTTGTGACTATTTATAATTATTATATTATATACCCAAAGTCACAATATTATACATTTTTATTTTGCGTATACGTATTTCAACAACTAAGTTGTCATCTTCAGTGCGTACCAACAACGAACAATTTCCAATGTACCAAACATCGTTCGTT
>JAIPRL010005988.1:0-29443 GCA_025469235.1 Pemphigus obesinymphae | reverse complement strand
AACGTGAATAATTCAAATAATTAATAAAATACATTAAAATATGTAGAAATGTAGAATTGGCTAAGTTGATCAACGCACATACTAATATCTTACTGCACATTAAAATTATGGTACTATACACTACCCACACAGCATTTTTCAATGAAAGTAATTGAATAAATATTTATTTTTTATTTAATTTTAAATATTTGAGTTTAAATGTATATAAAATGTTTAATAAATATAAAATTATGTATATTTAATTACAAATATTTATTAATATTTAATCAATGTATTAATTCAAATATTGTATATGTTCAGTATTTATTAAATATTAAAAATCAAGCTTACTTAAATATTTATAAACCATTATTTAATGAACATTAAAAACTAATTAATTTTAAATTTTGGAAATTTTATTGTATATTATATATATGTTATACTCATATATTTATTATTATTAGGTACTTATATAGGAGCTGCTGGTTCAGTAAATTCAGATATATTCATATAATAAGTAGGTACTATTAATAGTGCTCTGCACGGTTTATATCGTTTATATTGAAATGGTCTAATATAATATGAATATTATTATCGTGCGTTTGCGTAATGTTTGTCGTCAATTAGCTGCGTGCTGGTATTGTACTATTATTATATTATATTATATTATATTATATTATATTATAGTGCAGGTGTTTGTGCTTTTGCGCACAAAATACCGACCTATCGTGTAAAAATATGTACCCACAATAATACAATATAGACGCGATAAGAAGTTTCAGATGCGTGCCCCCCCCCCCAATAATAAGAATTGTACCTACATCGAGTAAGCTGGTATATCGACCGTTGTTATATTTTGTGATAAAGACACAATAATATATAAATACGAGTACTTACTCGTTAAATAACTATTTGTGTAGGTATTGTGTACCTATTGAATTAAAAATCCATATTATTAGGATACTGTTATACTTATACAAATAAGTCCCCTAAGATTCGGTGTACGCTAAGTTCACTTTAGTGTTTTTAGAGGAGGTAAAAACAGTTTTAGCAAAAAATCACTCGTTTAATAATGAATTAAATAAAATAAATCGTGTACTCACTACCTATATACATTACTTAGATTTATTTTTACTTAGATCAGTACGTTGTAACTTGTATATTATATTTCAAGATATTTAAAATTCAAATTTGTTAAGAAATTTTTTCTTTTCTATTAGACCAATAATATTTAAATGTTTTGGTTTAAATATGGTAATGATATCTTGCTAATTATATTGAGTTTTTATTTTTATTCAAATATTCTTAAAATTGTCTATATAGGATCTCTGAAAAATAGATCGTAATATGTTTAATCAAGGAAAATTAACATAAATTTATTACCTAGTACCTACCTACATTTACCTATATATTACTGATATAAGTATAATAAATAACTACGACCTACATAATATAATAATATATAGGTATATCGAGTACGAATTTATATATTTGTATATAAAGATATCAAATATAAATAACATAATATATGAGTACATTATACATAATATATAGGTAATATATACTCTGTTTACATCGATTATATTTTATTCTAACCGGTACTGGACGTGGAAAACATAATGTAGGTCCTATATGGATCCCCCGTATGAATTTCCTGCAGTAGGATAAAATCCACGCCTCCCCCCTTCCGATATTAATAATATAAAAATAATTGAAAACAGTGGTGAAAGAATGGATATAAAAGACTGCAGGTCAATCGCCAGTCATGTAGAATTGTACATACGTATAGTATAACCCCATATGGCTAAATATCTAGATATAATATAATATATATATGTAATATATAATCAATGGTATAACGTATTGGCGATCGAAATTCGAAAGTGATAAGATATAATGGGGCCGCTATGCTATCTTTTATGTGTTATTTTACCATCACTAAGGTAGCTGTTAACAACTACTAAACTCGGGTGTCTACAACGGTCTCTGTTGCAATCACGACTTTAGACCCCCCGCCCACCTTTAAATTGATAAGCTTTCCATCGAAAATATCATGTTTCAAAATCCAAATTGTATATCGTGTACAATGGTCACACTGATATTACTTTTATCACTTTTATCACAGAACCGCGTTTACCGAGTTGTTGACGAGTATATTCAGCAAATGGCGTTTCCGTTGCAGACGCGCACACGACACACTTGCTTTTGATATTTTTTTGAGTTCTTGTTTTTCCACGTGTTTGATGATCACCGTTCACCAGTTTTCACTTTTTGCCATTCATATTTTACGTATTCAATTTTGTGAAAAGGTAAACTTTATACGTGTTACAAGTAATCATAAAAGGTAAGTAGGTAGTAAGTTATTATTTTAGACTTTATACAATATTAACACGTTGACTGTCATATTATGTCATACCCAACAATTGGTAGATCTACTAAGCGCAGGAGGTTTTTGGAGGAAATAGAAATGATAGAATTAACGGATCAAAATGAACCAGAAATTAGTGCTCCACAAAACATGCCTACTTGTAGTAATATCAGTGGTGATAGTTTTCCCAACATGTATAATGAATTTAACGCACCTTCTACACCAAATATTATAATTAATGATGTTTCCGATATACACAGTAATAATATTAAAATGTTTAATGACGAATATGAAGCGTTTAGTTCATCATCTAATTCTGATATTGAGGATGAATTAAGTAATGTTGAAAATATTTCTATAGATAGAACAGATTCATCAATTTTAAATAATTTAGCTAAATGTGCTGTTTTATATAATATCCCACATAATGTTTTGAGTGCAATACTTAGGATTTTGAAAATGCACAGTTGTCATAGTTATTTTCCTGTTGATGCCAGAACAATTTTAAAGATTAATAAATCATCTATTCAACCTTTACAGATACAGACTGTATCACCAGGTAGCTTTTATTATTTTAAAATAAAAAACAGTCTGAAACATATTTACAACATTGATAACCAATATTTTGTTGAAGATGAAATAAAAATAGTTATAGGGATTGATGGTCTACCTTTAACTAAAAGTTCATCTAGTTGTTTTTGGCCAATTCTTGGATATGTTAGACATCCCTATTATACACCTTATGTGTTTTTAATTGGATTGTACTGGGGTAAAGATAAACCTTCTAATTCTAATCCATTCTTGTTTGACTTGGTAAATGAAACAAAAGAGTTGTACGAAGAAGGATTTCAAACCAAATTTGGCACAAAACGTGTTGTTATAGATGCCATTTGTTGTGATTTACCAGCAAAAAGTTTTGTCTTAAAAACCAAAGGACATACGGGTTATCATTCGTGCACAAGGTGTTTAATTACAGGTGATTATTCAGAGCGTAGAATCTGTTTTCCTGGTTTAAATTTTATCAAACGAACCCATTGTGATTTTATAAATAGAACAGATGAAGAATTTCATATGACAGATGTAGTTTCTATTATTACTGAAATTCCTGGGATAGATGTTGTTTATAGTTTCAGCATTGATTATATGCATATGACCCTTCTCGGGGTTACAAAAAAAATAATTTTATTATGGTTAGGAAATTTGAAAAATTCTCCTATTTCAGTTAGAATACGGAGTTCTAATGTGGTTAATATAACTAATAATCTTTTAGCTTTAAAACCATTAGTGTGTAGTGATTTTTGTCGAGTTCCCCGGGGTTTGAATGAAGTAAATAGGTGGAAAGCAACTGAATTTCGTCAGTTTCTACTTTATACAGGCCCAGTTGTTTTACAAGGCATTATTAATCATGAATGTTATTTACATTTTATGTGTTTACATGTAAGTTTCCGAATTCTTTTAACATAAAATAGGTACAAATCTTATTAATTTTATTGAAAAATTGTTATCATATTTTGTACATAAATTTTATGAAATATATGGTGCAGAGTTTATATCAATGAATGTACACAATTTACTGCATATTGTTGATGATTATAAAAAATTTGGTTCTCTTAATAATTGTTCGTGTTTTCCATTCGAAAATTTTATGAAAACTCTTAAAAAAATGATCCGAAAACACGAAAAACCACTGGAGCAAGTTATTAATCGGTATAATGAAATAGAAACCTTTGGCGTACCTAATTTAAATAAACCTAATAAGAAAATTGAATATTTAAAACCTTACAGCGGAGGACTGTTGTCAGAAGGATGCAACGGTCCTGAGTTTAAAATTGCAATAAAAAACAATATAAAAATAAATATCAAATCTTCTGCTGATATTTACATAGGTTACAGTCTTGATGGCAGGCTTAATATATTTAAAGTTTTAAATATATGCTGTGATAAAAGTAAGGTGAAAGTATTTGTAGCTCAGGCATTTAATAAAATTCAACCATTTTATATAAAACCCATTAACAGTTTGAAGTTAGGCATAGCCATTGTTGATGAATTGTCTAATCACATAGTTAGAATAAATATTGAAAAATGTAGTTATTTAAAATATATGATTTTAAACAATGGTATTAATAAAATTGCTTTCCCTATTCTACATACTGCTGATCACTAATACATTTTAAAATAATTTTTGTAATTTACTGTAAATATTTTTTTTTATTTGTAACAATTTTTTAATAATTTATATATGTAGGATATCTTTTCAATAGTGTAACAGCACACGGTAGTATTAAAAATAGCTGAAATATTTTAACCAATACTCTGTAAATACTATATTGGTGGTACACCACTATATACAATATTGATGGTATATTTGAGCCAATGACATTTGTAATTTTTTTAGTGTTTAAGTTAATAGAAATGTCAACATTTTCTGTAATTCACTTTTTTGATGACAACACGGTTGTTGCTGTACCAAAATTTTGGTTTTCAAAAAAAAAAGGTACATGTGCCTGGCCAAAAAAACCACACAACCCTAAAAAATTAATAGAACAAAGGTCGATTCCAAATTCTGTTGATTATGATTTTTTAGAGGCAAGAGAAATGTGTACAGGATATGGTAATAACAATTTAACGATATGTATTTTATATATATATATACTATTCTAATTTGTTTTTGATTATCATATAGAATCTTTACTAACAGCTAGACAAAAAGCCAACCAAGCGTTGTATATATCTGATCTAGATGAAGACAATGTGCATATTATAAAAAAGAATAAACCAAAATCCATTGAATGTCCTGTGTATTTCGGTAACATTTTACATTATGTACATTATAATTAATATTAATTATTAAGAGGACGTGATATCCGTATTTGTTGTTTCCGTCTAACCAACTGATAATATACGAGATGTACGTTTAGCATTTGTATCACAACTTTGTCATTTCTAATATTATAGTAAATTTACCTATTATCAAATTTGTTGAGGAGAACATTAACTATGCCGTTATGTAGTTTTTTTTTAAATTTAAATTTTAAAACTAGTTATATGCATTCAAAAAAATGAGTTATTTAACTACTTATAACTTATTTAAAAATAAAATTAAAAAAAAAAAAACACGCTACGGCATAGTTTATGTTCTCCTCTACAAATTTGATAATAGGTAAATTTACTCTTATATTAGAAATGACAAAGTTGTGATACAAATGCTGAACGTACATTTTGTATATTATCACTTGGTTAGATGGAGACAACAAATACGGGTATCACGTCCTCTTGAACTACTATATATAGTAATGACAACTTGTTTAAAAGTATGTGCTCACATTTAAAAAATATATATATTTAAACTTTAATGTGCAATCAAATATAAATACTATTTGTACAACATAATACAATAATAATTGTACAATGTGTTCAAAAAGTATGGAACTACCCATTATAGCTATAAGGTTTTTTCTAGAGCATGGATATTTTTTCATACATTAGAATTTCTAACATACTTTTTTCTTAATAAGTTACAGTATATTATAAAATAGGCTTATAAAAGTTTAGTAAACCAATCAACATTATTTTCTTTAAATAGATGTTGAAAGTTTAAACATAAGTAAATGTACCTATACCTTATATATGTTTTGTTCAGTCATGTGACCCGGTTTAATGCTAATTTGCTATATAATTGTATGGTAAAATTGACCTTCCTGGTGCATTTTTTTTTCTTCGCTTTATAATATATGAAAAATTGTATGTAGAAATGTTGTTATTATAATTTATTTTCTCTATTACTAAGGAGTGAGAAAACTGCAATGGTCCATACTTTTTTAATGCAATTTTTTTTATATGTAATAAATTAATATTCATTAAAATATTTATAATTTGTAATGCATTTTAGATGATGTCGATAATGATGAGTTAGTTAATGTAAAAGAAATATTTAAATCTGCACCTAATAATGATGTTTTGAGGAAAATTAAGTCTTCAGCCGTTAAAATTACTGGCTGGTCTCCATCTCCTAGTAAAGCTTCTGTTAAAGGTAATAATATATAATAATAAGATTTATTTATCTTATAAAAAACTATATTTTTTATTACTCATAATAGAGTTGTTAAGTAGTTCCACGTCTTTGAAGTCAATAAAGAAGAAAAAACATTCAGGCGTATCTACTTCAGGTATGTTCGAAATATTTATTTAAGGAATATTCCAAAAATTGTAAAACTAATAGAAAATAATAATAATTATTTTATATTGATTTATTTTCAGTTGTAAGAAAACTTAATTATGATGATATAATGCATTTGAATCAGGATAGAGAAAAATCCAAATCATGTAAATATTATTTTATTTTTAAATATATTTTTATAAACATGTTTACTTTAGTTTTGTTTTATATTAACTTGAATTATTATTATTATTATTATTAAGAGGACGCTATAACCGCATTTTCTGTCTCCGTCAATCTAATTGTCAATATAGCAAAATTATACAACGCAAATTATATATACGAAATTTTGGCTTTTTGGTTAAATTTAGAGCTTAAACACCTATTATCAAATTTAATGAGAAGAATAATTTCGAGTGAACATCATGGGCTTTTTGTAAAATATTGTCTGAATAAAAAGTTACGGCATTTTTAGTTTTTGGTATTTTTAAATGGCTTTAACTTTTGTGAGACCATATTTTACAAAACGCCCATGAGGTTCACTCGAAAATATTTCCCTTTAAATTTTGTAATAAGTGTTTATACTCTAAATTTAACCTAAAAATTTTAATTCTGTATAGTGTGATTTTACTATATTATCTGTTAGGTAGACAGAGACAACAAATGCGGGTATATAGCGTCGTCTTAACTGTGCAATTGTAATTCATAGGCCGAAACACAATGGATAAATTATCACCTGTAGCTGCAGTTTATAATAATATCCCTAAAGATGAAAAACCTATGATGAAAATAAATAATGATGAAATGATGATATTAAATAATAGTGATGAAAAACCTATTATGATATTAAGTAATAGTGATGAAATAAATAATGATGAAATGATGATATTAAATATAAGTGATGAAAAACCTATTATGATATTAAGTAATAGTGATGAAATAAATAATGATGAAATGATGATATTAAATAGAAGTGATGAAAATAATACAGGTAAAAATTATACTAATATTATTTCAATTTTTTTTAAATTATATAAGAGAGTACAAATTTACATATTGTTTTGAAATTTTATCAGACTGTACTACACAAATTCCTTCTCTAAACTCAAACTGGACTAGAACTTCAAAATTGAATGATCTTCCTGATAATAGTAAGTATCGGAGTATGAATAATATACATTCATATAATAACATCATGATGTTTTATTTATATACAATAATTTAATACATATCTAGACTATATCTATGCATGTAATAATTATATTTGAATTCATGTTATATATATCAATATAATATTATATTATCAATATGCAAGGCTGGGCATGCTACTCAATTTTTCAAGACAAAATTAATAAATAGTCAGTTAAATTAAAGATTTCAACATTTTTTTTCTGATTAACATAAAAAATAAAAAATAAATATATATATTATAAATTATATTATATTAACTAATTATAATAGCCAATAAACATTTTACTTTTATACCATGGTTAAAATGAAAACCTCAATGTATTACTTATATTAGGTATATATAATAGTACCTATTTATTTAATTAGTTAACAGGAATGAAATAAATAGTTAACTGAAAAATAATTATTGTTACTTTAGAATAATAATTAACTATTATGTTAATAGTTGATATAAAAAAAAAATAAGTACCTACTCCTTATATTATAATTGATTAAAATTAACTTAAGTTCAATTTTAAATTCTGAGCAGGGCTGGTGGTTTTACAAATATGTTAATTTTTTTTTTCTCTATTAACAAATTTTTGTTAAAATATATTATGTATGTACTATATTGTAATATTAATTGTAATGCCTATTTTGATTAATAATAGGTGGTCAAAAATTGTTAAAATCAATACTTAAAAACGTGGTTTATCTACAAACTGATATCAAGCATATGAGCATAAAGCAAACAGAAATGTTATTAAAAATTGAAAATATAAATAATTATATATCTAAAGGCCAGAATAAAACAATTGACATGCCAAACAGTGAAATCTTAAAAGACTTTACTTTTCCAATTGATGACATAGATATTCTGTATGACATTGAAGAAAAAATAACAGTTGATCAAAGTGTTCGTACTTATATGGTATGAGTAAAAGTATTAAATATATATGAAATGTGAATTAATTCAATATTTCTAATATAAAAATAAATCTGTATAAACACCTAACTAAATTTTAGTTTAATTAATTTATGTTTTATAGGTACAAGATCTATCATACTTGGGTGGAAATAATATTAATGCTGCTATTAAAAGAATAATTCTAAAATTATTTACTGAGAAGTTATTATCGCATTTTTCATATAGTGGAAAAAAAGGAAAAAAAAAGTTCAGTCAACTCAATTTATGTACAGTAATTTTTGGTAAGAATACAATATAAATACTAGTAATATATTAGTTTTAGAAAATTATATAAAGTATTATTTCACTATTAATTTGTAAAACATAATATATTTAAAAACAAAATAAAAAAAGATTGAGGATAGAAATATTTCACTCATTGGATAGATACTGGTTGTGGATGTGATAAAACGATTCTGAACGTATATACTCTGTGTTTTTCAAACCCTTTTTGGAATATAACACAAGGAAATACCTCGTTTTTTTCTTTCCTCATGTGTTTATCAAAAAAAGACATTTGATCAGAATCTAAATTTGTAAATATTAATTATAATATCATATAGGTATATCATATTTAACATAATTTAATTAGTTTCATTTTGTTATATAAAATTAAAATAACAGAATAATATACAATATATATATATTGTCAATTTCAATGAGTTTCATAAAAAAATTTTTAATACTTACATTTTCTATATTATATATTTCATAAAATATTACTGTCCAAAGACTTATTAAAATTTATTGAAGTAACTTAAATTAGTTTTACAAAATTTTAAAATAAGTGTGATATAATATATATATACAATACAAATTATTTGTAGAAATGTGTTTTATTTGTTAATAATACAATTGAAGGGTTAATACCAAAAACAACACTTGTCCAAAATTGTAAATTTTCAGGAGAAAGAAAAAATGTTAGCCCTTCTTTTATTGGGTTCCTATTATCTGTAGAAACTGAATTGGAAATGTGTTGTTTTTGTAGAACCATCGAAACTTTAACACATAATATCTTGGACAAAAATTATTATTTCAATAATCTGATTTCATAGGTTTATAGATACACTGCCCTATACCACTAAAATTCACTGCAAACTCATTTTTCATAATTTTGGACAAGTGTTGTTTTTGGTATTAACCCCTCAATTGCATAATGCTCTTTTTAGTATTACTGTGGTATTCAATATAGTTTATATATCGATGGCTTAGTGCACAGTAGTTATATAAGTCCACTTTTTTCCAAAATGCACTTTTTAGTTTGAATGGATAGAGAATTAAATTCTCGTTTTTTTTAGAATAAGGTATTATAGACCTTCAATTATTTATTTATTTATTGTATTATTTACAGTTTTTACTTATAATAAATGGTAATTAGTCATTTTTGTTTTTGCCTAAATGTAATAAGTCCTTGACTTTGGATGTTAAGTCCTTATTATATACTTGTATTCTTATTTTATTTACTGCACAAAAATCATAAGTCCGGACTTGTAATAAATTGTGTTTACAATCTATAATTATTAATTGCACACATGTATTAAGTCCCGGACTTGTTATTTGTGTGTAGTTAAAATATTTCTGCCAGTGGACTTATATTACATTTGAGCATAAACATTTACTATAAAGTATTGGACTTATAATATTATATTTTCGTTTAGTTACCTACTAATAAATTATAAACATGTTTAAGATGGTTTTTTTTTTATTTTTCCCACGTTCTTATTATATTATTAGGTATTATGTTCTGCATTGTTTCTATGCAAATAACTTAGTGATAAGATATTTTAATGACAAAACTGATAATAATATTATGTGGATTATTTATTTTTAATTAGTTAGTGTAGTACATAATAAAAAAATAATTAAAATAGTGAAATGCATAAGGTTATTGTAATGATGTGTAAATTTATTTTATTTTTAGATAAATAATGTTATTTTGTTATACTAAAAACGTTTTTTATAATTTTTATTACATAAACAGTTAAACATTATATATATATATATATATATATAATATATAATATATAATTATATAAGATTTAGTACAGTTTTTAGTATAAAAATATATAATATTTTACACAAGAATTAATTGTTTTAAGTCCACTAAGATATTATAAGTCCATTCCTGTCCAATTTTATTTTGTCACTTTATTATAAGTCCACATCATTTTTCATAAAACAACTTATCAGGATACATAATAAAATGTTTTATCTATTCAAACGATATAAAATGAATTTACACGTTTATATAAATTAATTTCTGTTACCAGAAAAAAAATAGGTTAACTATATATACATTTATATGCGATCAAAAATAGTGAAAACTTAAATTGCTCTCCTGAACAATTTCAGTTTCGTGACTTATAACTAGTGTGCACTAAGCCATCGATATTATAGTATATCTTCAATATTTTTACAAATAATTTATTTGGCTTATATATTTGTTCACAGATGCTGTTAAGTTACAACCATCATTTAAAAACATTTCCCAGAACGAGATGGAAACCAGAATAAAATACCATTTGGCCCAATCTCCATTCACCATGAAAAGGATGAGCAAAGTGAACAATGAAGCAAACTATCAATAATTAATAACATTATATTTTTTTATTTTCATTTTTGTTGTTAAATATAATATATTTAACAATTATAATAATAAAAGTATTAATAAATTTAAATACAATAAAATACAATTATTTACAATTAATTATAATAATAAAAGAATAAAGTACTTACCTATATATATTATGTATAATGTGTGTTTTAATTTTTATATTTAAAAAAATTTGAGTAATCTAATATAGTAGTTTGATTGATAAAACATTAAAATTTGTATCAATATAAAATATTTAATACATATTGATTTTCAATTTAAAATAAAGTTTATTTTTCATCATTTATGCAACCTTGAAAAAGTGTTCAAACTATGAAAAATAAACATTTATTAAACATTAATAAATATTTATTCAATGGAAATTTAATATTTATTAAATATTTTTAAATTTAAATATTTCATTTTAAATATTTTATAAAGATTTATTAAATATATAAATGCTGTGTGGGCCGAGACCCAGAATTTAAACGTCAATTTAATAAACAGGCTGAAATTGTAAGACAGAAACTTACCGACTACTGCAACTCTGAATGGCACCACACCCTAGACTCCCTCAGACCAAACGACCCGAAGCTTTTTAAAATAAACAGAGGCCAAATCTCCAAAAAACCAGCAAACCACCCATTACTTGGGCCAGACGGACTGGTGTACGACCCGAAGGTGAAAGCCGAACTCTTCGCCGCTGAACTCCAGCAACAATTCACCTGCCCTCCTGGAACAGACAACATCAATTTGCAAGTATCGGAAAAAACAGCCATACTTAGTCAACCTCATCCACGCGACGTCAAATCCATTACCCCCGGCGAAGTCTGGGATGTAATAAGAAGCCTACCCAGGAGGAAAGCACCAGGACCCGATCAAATTACAAACTCTGCCCTCAAGCATGCACCGAAGAAAGCAATCCTCCATCTAACAAAAATGTATAACTGTTGCCTTCGTTTGGAATACTTTCCCACCGCGTGGAAAAATGCCACTGTCATCATGATTCCAAAATCCGGAAAAAACCGATTCGTTTCCACCAACCACCGACCGATTTCACTTCTAAATTCAATGGCGAAATTATATGAAATTCTCCTACTATCCCGGCTAAGAAGGCTCACCTCAAACCTCATCAGACCCGAACAATTTGCCTTCCGGCTAGGCCACTCTACTACTAATCAATTGACCAAAATCGTAGACGAGCTGGCTATATTCTTCAACAAAAAAGAACGAACGGTTGCAGTATTCCTGGATTATGAGAAAGCATTCGACAAGGTTTGGCACAATGGCCTTCTCGCAAAAATGATCGACCTACAAATACCTATACAACTGGCAAATACCATAAAATCGTTCCTAGAAAATCGTCACTATAGCGTTCGCCAAGAAGACTCCTTCTCAACACCTCGTGGTATTGCAGCTGGAGTCCCTCAAGGATCTTGCCTCTCACCACTACTGTTCAGTCTCTACATCAACGGCATGCCGTTACTGCCTGGACCACGGCTGAACTTGTTTGCGGACGATACCATGTTCGTACACACGAGTTTAAACAAACACCATGCAGCTCAAAAAATCCAACCCTGAATCGACCTAGTCACCCGGTGGTTAAAGGATTGGAGGATCACCATCAACTCGGGTAAAACTGTCGCAGTTCTCTTCGGTGACAAACAACCAAACGACATCTGTCCAATACAAATAAACGGAGAAGCAATCAGGTGGAGCAGCTCAGTGAAATACCTCGGTATCAAACTAGATGCAAAACTTCGATTTGCTCAACATGTCAACGAAACCTGCACAAAGGCCCGTCGAATCAGAGCGGCCCTGTACCCGATGCTAAACAGCAAGAGCCCCATCCCCATCAGGACTAAACTCGCCATCTTGCAGATGTACATCCACTCCATACTGACGTACGCAGGCCCCTCTTGGGGAGCCCTGATCTCCGATCAACGATGGAAGCAACTCGAGGCGGTCCAAAACATCAGCCTCCGGACAATAACCGGTCTTCCCATGTACGTCAGAAATTCGGCCATCCGTAACTCCTTAAACATCCCGTCAATACGGGAATCAATCTCAGCACAATCTCACAAAATGTTTCACCGAACCACAACATCTCATCACCCCCACCTTCAAAACCTCGGCTTATCTACTCAGACCGTACAATGGAAACGTAACCGTCCAGCAAAACTATTAATGATTAATCATTAACCACCATGTCACGTTCACCACCTACTCCTAGTCATGAGCCCTCGGCTCGAAACTAGTGACAACAGCTGCACTATACAGCTATCCAACCACGCAACGCAACGCAACACCCAATCATCTGTACATCATGTAATCTTATGCTCAGTAATATCATGACCTGTGTTCGGACCATAATCCGATAATGTTGAATATAACGGACTCTCTGATAATTTATTCAGATTTTAATTTCCAGATTGTTGGGGACTCAACTGGCACTCAACTAGAATTCTTGAACTATTCTGAACTTGACTGTAGAACCACAGACGTATTGGTTGGACTTTCGATCAGATATATGGATGGTCTAACAAAATTAGTGATAGATCAGCTAAAAAACTTAATTTCTGATCAGCCACCTGTCCATACAATCTAACTACAACGTCTAATGCTCTACCACATTCTTCAAGACCAATATATCCATGTTTAAATATTGACTATCAAGATACACAAAAATACATATTTCTTCTCATTTCCCCTTATGCTCCCCCGTACTATCTCTACTCTATCACAGTATTTTGTTCTTGTAAATAAATATGTTAATACCTATAGACAATTTTTCTAAATGTATACCATCCTTTCTTAAATCTAATACTAATTTTAACTAGCAAGTTTAAAAAAAAAGTTTGCACCAGTTACTTTTGTTGACGTCCAACGAAGCTTTGCAATATATAAAACGACACTCATCGATAAGTGTAGACCTTTTTTATTAGAAAATATTAAGCATCATTTTATTGTTCAGTATAACAAAGTTAATATAATAGTTAAATAAATATATATATATATACATATATATATATATATATATATTTAAACTATGTATACGTTATTATTAATTAATAATTTTAATAAGGCTAAAATAGAAGATATGTAAGAAGTGAAAAATAAAATTAAAATTCTTAACAACTAATACTTTTGTTCAATTATTGTTTATAAGTATACATTTTTTATAATAATATTATATTTTTTTTAATATCATTCAAAACTACTAAGACTTGTTTTTTTTTTATTGAATTTAAATACTTTTTATTTTATATTAAATATTTTTTGGGCATTAAAGTCCGTTCCTTAGTTATAATCATCCTATTCATAGAATTGTCCTTTTTTTCAATAATGCATTTTACTGTGATGTTAGTTTTAATTTTACCATAGATTTAACAAACATAAACAGAGGTCATGCAGTTGAAAAATATTCTTGGCCGCTCGTAAAAATACCGGTATTTAAAAACTTATCAACACATTTTAAACAATTAAATTGATCAAAACAATATTTACCCAAATAACCAACGATGTAAAGCATTTGAATATATTTCTAATGATTGTAAGAAGTAGATGATATGTTACTAAAATCATCTATACTAGAATATGAATTACATTCATTGTTTGAAACTAAATTACAATTAGGAGTGGAAGCCAATAAATTTAAATCAATGTTACCTTCACAGTAAGATAATTATGATGATTTGCACAAATTGTTTTTTGTTTGAATACTGAAAGTTGATCTAAAAGTACGAGCTGTAGGTTCAGGACTATAACTTCCGCATTAACGAAATATTGCAAAAGTATTTTCTAAAATATCTTGATTTAGTCTAGATGTTAGTAGAAAGCTAAACTGTAATTTTTTTGGTTGTAAATATAACATTATCATGCTATTAATTGACTACACTCAACCATCAAAACTCCAGACAATATTCATTTATTTTATTTGGTCGGACTAATTTTATGTTCTCATGCAATTATTTGGATTCGATCAAAAATTTAAACTAACAAGGTTATTCTTCAGATAATGCACACATTTTAGGATATGAACTAAACAGACTTTTACTAATCAAGCAATTAAACAAATCATTTAAATGCTTTAAAAATGTGCAGTAGCTGGGTCTGTTGTAGACTTAACTTGTCCAGTAGTCACGCATGTTTTAATAACCGCAGTTACAGAGTTACTAAAAAGTTAAAGAGCAAGTTTGAATTTTATTTTTTGGAAAGGACACGCGCTAATTTAATTTTCTGTTATTTTAAGTAATGCTCTACTTGTTCCACTAATTTTATTTATTTCATATGCTGCTTTATATCACTGAAAGATATTTCACTACCATCAAAATTTAAATTATTTTTTAATAAATTATTTCTATAGTTTTTGAACATTTGAGTAATATCTAATATAGAAAATATTTTATTTCCTTTTATTTCAAAATATGGTATTTCTTTAGTGTATCTCAATTATTTTAGTGCTGCGCAGTTCTTACTACCTTGATCAGATAAAATAACAGTCACAATTAATCCTTGATCAAATGTTTGTTTTAATGACATCATTTATTAATAATTAAATCAGATATTTAGTTGATGATGCCGATAAAAAATATGCAATAGGAAGTTTCCATTTTGCATATGATTCCCGAGCAATAAAAACTATATAATAATAACTATATTAATAATAAATAAGTAGCCAATTTATTTGTTCTTTGTATGTGGCCAAAATCTTCTCAACTTTCAACTATATCCAATTATTTAGAATACTCTAAGTATTTTTTAATGGACATCTCATCAAAATAGATTTAGTTTTTATTTGTTTTGTAAAACTATTTACAAAACCTGGTAAAAATTTCGAACTACTAATTCATCCTTTTATCGTACTTAATCCAGGTAAATTATTTTTTTAGACATTTCTTAAAAATGCATATGTCCCGGGTGATTTATAAAAAAATGAAATTGAGAATATTTTTTCTTCTATTGACCATGGTTGTCTAGATTTATTTGAACGAAACATTTACATTTCGAAAAGCACTTTAGAATTTTTACTTATATATTTAATTTTGTTTTTATAATTATTTGCAATTTTAAATTTATTTCTAATATTCAAAAAGTTCTTTCGTAATTTATATAATTCCTACGATTTCTATTTTAATTATTTATTTTTTAAATCTATGACCTTTCCCATTTTTTTTTTTGCGTTTCGATAATAGTATCATCAGTATAAATTTCGGATTTTCGGTAATCTTTCGGTGTCGGCATATTAATCAGTTTTTGAATACATAATCTTGAAGACGGTATTAAATTCGGTGTAGTTTCTGTTGTTTTACGATGTGTATTTATTGGAGTTTAAATGTTTAACTCTTCTTGTCGAGATGTAGCCGAAAAAGTTGTAGCTGTAGTTATATATTTTCGAGAAAAATAAATTGTTGGAGTTATTGACAATCTTTTAAAATACGTAAACATTGGTTTTAATACACGGAGTTCATAATCATCTATATATGAGTATTTTTTATTATATCAGAATTTTCTACTGTGTTAGAAATATTTGCAGACATCAAAAAAGGATATAAATTGGAATAATTTATCATGTGAAAAAATGTCAGTATTATAAATCTGAGGAATTTCAGTTTTTTTTTTAAGATAACACGTTTGTCTACCTGTTGAAAATCACATTCAGAAAAGTGGTTAAAAGATATTTGACGAAAAGATCTTCATGAGTTAAAATGTCCAAATCGATATTTCCTAAATTAAATAATACTAAATAATAATAAGAATTATTAGAATGAGATTTTATTTTATTTTTGTATTTACTAATTAGGAAGTAACAGGAAGCAATTTTTTTTAATTTTTCGAAAAATTAAACCGTGTTAACTGAGAAAACTTGTATATAGTTTTGAAAAAAAGAGTGTAAAAATTTGAAATTTTCAAAGAATATATAATTTACTATTCACTGATTTTTCTTAAATATAGTATATAATAATGTATTATATACTATATATACTATATTAATATGTAATATAGTATAACTACAGATCAGTAATCACCTTATTCTTAATCATCTTAAGTTTTTCTAAAGTTAGAAAAATGGGTATATAATAATTGTAATTTATAAACTATGAGATAACTTACTCAACTATGGAACCCATTCTTGTGTACACAAAGGATCATTTTTGGGAAAATGGAAAAAACTTAAATTAGTTTCATTCACTTTACTTTTGTGACAATTAAAAAATACATATTTATTTCTCCGAGACATAATAAAAATATTATTTATAAATTATAATATAATATGAAATTTACCACTACCAGAACAAGACATGAAAAAATAATGATACTCTATTAGTGTTTACATTGCTTCTGATTTCAGGAAAGGAAATTATTTAGTAAACATGTGGGTTATTAAAATAAATATGTTAGGTAGGTATATTATAACATACCTATTATTTTATTTTATTTTATTAACACAATACGGGATGAGCTTAAAAAAATATGAGTGAGGCAACTTGATTGCTTAAACAGTAATTGAAAACTAAAACTAACTAAAACTAATAGACTGAAATCACTGAACACTGGCTAAATCTATTAATGAAGGCTCTTGATTAGCAGTGCACATAAGTCGGGTAATTGAGGAGTTGTCAAGGAAATTAGACGGAGAGAGTGAAATATGGAAGGGGACAGATGAACGAGTGAAACGGGAAGGAATTTTGAAGATAATAAGTGACAGGAGGCTAGGAGAATCGATTTTGTCTGTGGAAATATTAGAAAGAAAAGATAAATTGTATGAATGCCTGCGGGCGGAGAGGCTAGAGAAATTAAGAAGGTCTTGAACAGGAGAATAATCATGGGAAGAGTGATGGATATTTAGTCTTAAAACTAGGGTACGTATGAAGTGTCTCTGAACCCTTTCGAGCATGGCACTTCCATAGGCAGTGGAGGGATCCCAAATGACGCAACCATACTCAAGCTGACCAGAAAGACTCAAAGCCTGACAGAATATTGTTTAGATGTGCCTAATGGGTGAAACATTACGGGTGAAGGTACAGTCAAGGTCACGGATTGAATCTCCAGCAGGATTTATTAGCACATTATTAATGTTATATTGAAAAATAATTGGTGAGCGTGAAGGAGTAAAAGTGAATACAGTGCATTTGGGGATATTCATAGAGAGGCCAAGGGACTCACCCCAAGCAGCCAATCGGAGAAGATCATCTTGTAAAAGGTTGCAGTCAGTGATTGAATTAATCTGCAAGTATAAATTCATGCCATCAGCAATAATTAAGAGTTTGGCGTTGTGGAGTATCGAGAAAGCAGAATTTATAAATAGGGAAAACAACAAAGGTGATAATAAGGCACCTTGGGGAACACCAGAAGTAGGAAAGAAAACCGTAGAATGTAATCCATGAACCAAGACAAATAGTAAACGATTAGTAAGGTAAAAACGTAACCAGGTTAGCCGAGAATCACCGATACCCAAGAGGTCAAGCCTTTTAACTAAGAGGGAGTGGTCGACTCGGTCGAAGGCTTTGGCGAAATAGGTGTAAATTGTGTCAACTTGGCTGCGAACACGAAAAGAGTCATATATGTAGGAAGTTAGGATGGCATAACGAGTAGTTGTGGAGCGACCCGGCGAACACCATGTTGCTCATCAATTAAAATGTGATTGAGGGAGGCACGTATAGAATTATGTACAATTAGTTCAAGTAGTTTGAATAAATGAAGCAGGATAGATAACTTAGATAAATAGACTTAAGGATAGGAATTATAGTGCCAATTTTTAGTGGAGAAGGGAAATAGCAGATTCCAGAGACTTACTGAACAGGAAGAAGAGAGGCCAAGCGATGACATCCTTGTCAATTGGAACAGATAGTCACCTTTCATACTATCAGGTCCAATGGAATAATTGCCACGGATAGATGAAAGAGCACGACTAACGTCATCAATTGAAAAGTAAACCCGATTTGGGAGAGTGTGGTTAGGAATAGAGAAAGTAGATGGGGATAATAGTAGTGAGGGATAAGATTGTGAATAGACCGAGAAGAAATATTTGGAGAAGAACTCAGCAGTATCCAAGATGTTGTAATTGGGTGAACCCTCAATCAAAACAGTAGCGGAAATAGAAGTTGAGCTACGAGTTTTCCGATTGAAGGACCAAACGAGGGAGGGTTGGAGGTTAGGGAAGATTCAGCAAAATAAATAAATTTGTGATAACATTACTTTGATAATAATTTATAACGGGCTAGAGTTGAGAAGGCGCAGTAGTCAGTTAAAGATAAGGATAACTTATATTTTCCATGAGTTTTATTTTTGCTGTAGATTACGTTTTTTAACTCATTAGAGAACCAGCGTGGGAAAGTAGAACTATAAATATGTACCTTAGGTACAAAAGAAGCAATGGATATATGGATTGCATCAAGAAAGGTCAGCATTGTCAAATTAGTGCTAAAGGAATGGATAGTATGTTCCTAGTAAAATGAATATAAAAAAAAACTTAATTTGAGGGAGATCCGCCTTGGAAAAAATAATGAAGGAAGAGGAAGGCGGGGAAGAAGAGAAATCAACGAGGTCAAAAGATATTATCAAGGGTGGATGGTAGGAGTCAGGAGGGATGGCATATTCCAGAGCAAGATTAATGGAGACAGATTTACAGGTAGTAAATATGAGGTCAAGAATAGAACCGTCAACATTTTGAAATTTATTTAATTGGAAAAAGCCATTAAGAGAATATGACTCAGGAACACAGATAGAATTAGCGGAGGTGGAAGAGTAATAACAAAGGCCATTTGTATTATGAGACCAAGTGATGTGAGGAAGATTGAAGTCACCACAGATAATGAAAAAGTGGGAAGAATAGTTAAGAATTGACTCATCGACAGTGGCAAGGTGAACAGTATAAGAGTATAAGAGTGGAAGAATGTGGGGGTAGATAGACTCCAACTAAGATAAAATTTGTATGTTTGA
This sequence comes from Pemphigus obesinymphae, assembly GCA_025469235.1. NCBI lineage: Eukaryota > Metazoa > Arthropoda > Insecta > Hemiptera > Aphididae > Pemphigus > Pemphigus obesinymphae. Next base: position 9,267 of record JAIPRL010005988.1, on the reverse strand, counting down.
GGGTAAATTGGACAAATATTTGTTTGATCGATTGATTTGAAATAGAAATACTGGAGGAAGGGATGTCTCTGCGATTAGCAATCAGCACACCGCCTCCACGTTCACAAGAGCTAGTACAGGGGGACATGTCACATCTATATACATTATAGTTTACCAGTCCCTAATTCATTATTATAAAGGAATTATTTAGCCAGGTTTCAGTGAGTACAATAAATAGGTGATTAAATTGGACAACATCGCATATAAAATTAGAAAGTTTGGTACGGAGGCCGCGGCAGTTTTGATAGAAGCCCATGAAGTTGACGAAACAGGAGTGGCTTAATCTGCTTGAGCAGAACGATTTGAGCCGGTGAAGTTTTTTGAATGTGATTTAAGTACACAAGGAATACCATTTCTATAAGATATGATTAGGTCCGATTCCCCAGATTGCGATCGGCTATCATGCTCTAAGTGGCAGGCTCGAAGTAATTCGCGTTCGAGTGGGGATTTGTGGCGAACCATGGAGATTGGCGGTAGAGTAATAGTAGTGTTGGATTTAGCAGAGTGAAAATCTGATAGGACTTGAGCAGCAACGTCGCGGTTATCAAAGATGATTTTAATAGGCCGAGGTGAGGAAAATATAGTTTTGCCTAGACGAATAAGTTTGAATCAGGCCTCTTAATGGATAATTGTGTCAGTAGAGAATAAATAGTATTCCTGTCGTCCATCATATTCATGTTAGCAGAAGAATATTCAGGCAGATCACAAATGATTAAATTAAATTTGCATTTTTCACGTTCAGCAAATTCTTGAATGACATCCGTGAAGGTAGAGGGTTTCGTTGACGAAGGGTTGTGGTTTGGGGCATTCAATTTGAGAATGAGAATGCGAGAGTCGAACAACTCAACTTTACTATGCAAGTCAGAAATTTCTGTAGAATTACCACCAAACTGTCAAGTGAAAGTATCCAGACGTAACCTTAATTATGTACTTAGAGCTTCATGTTTTTCGATTAATTTGTCTTGAGCATCACGTAATTCAGAGATATCCTCTAGAACATCATTAATAGTTCCCTGTTGGGAAATGACTGGCAATACTTGCTTAGAAGTATTTCACGATTAACGACTAAGTATTGGTGAAAACTTGTTGTTTTGCGACATAACAGAAGCAGAAGATGTAAGTTATAGAAGAAGAAGTCAGAGTCAACAGTTGTGCAGTTGAAAGAGCCCAGGGTGGTTAGTATATAAAATATGTGAAGCATAGTTAATAGTGAAGACACCCCTTAAATTGCGAAAAATGTAACCATAGACATCGAGTAGAAGAACAACTGATAAACTAGGAGATGCAACCAAAACTACAGAAACGATAAGGTTGAGCGGCGAAGGTAGACGCAATGATTAATGCCAGATAAGCGTGAGTGAGCTTACCTTAGGTGATGATACCCCAAGCGGGTAACAGCTGATAATAAACTCTGATTGAGAACGGTGAAGCGAGATAAGGAAACGTAAACTCCAGTGATAGTGGAAAAGTGCGAAAACTTTGAACCAGCAGAACACAAAAGCGATAATTAGGTATGAGCTGCAAACACAAACACGTCAATATGTGATAAAAATAAAGATAACAAAGTAAGACTCATGAAATTAACTTAAGAAATAAGATAATTATGAGTTACACAAAAATGAGAAAATCTATAGTGTTGTTATCAAATATGCTAAAAAAAAATTATATATATATTATATATATTATTTATTAAAATATATATAACTTTTGTAGACCTGTTTAATATAATGTATTTGTAACTATATAATATCTTTATAAATCTAATATAAATAATATTATATTAAGTGGCGTCATTTAGGGGAGGTTAAAAGGAGCTTTTGCCCACGTCTAATTTTTAAAGACCGACTGGGCTAATCGTTGAGTATATATTGACCAATTAATGGACATTTTCAATTCAATATATTATATTCAGTACATATATATATATATTATATGTCAGTATTCTATTTATATTAAATTACAATTTTCAAGGTAGAAAATGTTACATATCAGAACGTAGTCTAAAAATCTGCATGGGCTGTCTTTTTTTTTCGGATAGACGTACGTCACCCTGGCCTATTTCACTCTGGAATTTGAGTTTTTGGTACGCATATTTCAGTACGCCATTTGTATGATCAGTGCCAAATTTTCTGACACTGGTACTCAAGTTATAAGTGAAATAAAGGGGGTGGGTCAGACTGACGTCTTAAATAAAAATTTAATATTCACATTTATTTTTGTATGAATTCGTATGATATATTTCAACCCACAATTTTCAAAATTAGCCTTGAGTGGGATGGCTTGATGTCACTCCATCCCACCCCCACTCCAAAATAAAAATGTAGTTTTCGAATTTATTTATACGCCAATATTATTATATTGTATGATTTATTTCAATTGAAAATTTTAAAAACTATAGTTATACCTTGGTATATCTTGTGTGGGCTGGCGTAATGTCTCCTCAGCCCACCCCCACACCAAAATAATAATGTAGTATTTGCATTTATTAATACTCCATTTGTGTGCATTTATTTACGTCGAGTAAGTATCAATTTAAATTAAATATGTTTTAGATTTAGATAATATTTTGAATCAATGAAAAATTAAATATCAAATATTACTATTTTACATTATGATTTATTCAAAATACAATTTTATTGATTTATCAATTTTCCCTTTATCGTGAAACATATTACATGGACAGTGTATGGTATATGAGTATATTTTGTAGTATAATTTATTTATTTTTATTTTAGGATTTTTTTATTATAATATATTTGTAAAAGATCATTATACAATATATAATAATATATACACCTATATCTTTATTTAATTACAATGTACTACTTATTATAAAACAAGTTTGGAAAGCCTTCTCCATGAGTGAGCCGGCTTCTATAGGTATTTATTTAATATTATTAGATTTTCGTTTATTTTTCGTGTTTGTAAAACTTAATCTTTATAAAACATATGCTTTTATTGTAAAAAATTAAGTATCTACCTTCCATTTCACAGTATATAGTATATTAACTGTAGTAGATATGGCAAAACTATATAAATATATATATATATATATTATATACTATATATATGTTGTAATTAGGTATATATATATAGGTAACTATATAAATGTGTACATGCTGACGTATATACTAATAAATTTGAAAATGTCATCACACCCGTAAAAATTATAAATTGTCTATGTTGTATTTTTTCGAATTATTATTGATAATAAAAATATTATGGTGTTTTGTTCAGTCTCGCCCGCTAGGAGGTACTCGCAAGAAACCTCCGAAAAGGTGAGATATAATATTTATGTTTTATATTGATTGCGATTGTATTAAGATTTGTTTTGTGAATTTGTGTTGCCGTATATGTCAAAACTTACATTGACGTATACAACAAAGTTGTCCCCCAACAGACTCGAAGCTCCATAACCCCGATATTAAGATTTATCAACAAGGACTATGACAAATTTGGGCCCCAACGGAACTCAAAGATCCACGGTTCTAGGAGATTAAGATTTTTTTTGCGGTTCAGTACAATTACCAAGGATTCGATAACCACGACCGACATATAGACGGAACAAGGATTTCACTTCAAAACTTTGGATTTCTTTTTTTAATTGTACGACTGAGTAAAAGTTTGGCCAAGGTATGGTGTATATTTTTTCTCTTTGAGCTTTTACCTATTTAGCTACATAAATTTTTCCTACTCAGTTTAGGGAATTATTTGATTTTACTTGTGAAAATATGTTTTATTTTTAGTTTTTTATTGTATGTTTGTTATGAAGTTTAAAACCTATATTTCCGAGTTTTGAGTACCTTAGATAGGTAAATATTTTTTATATGTGTGAAATACATTTTTCGAGTTTTTTTTATAGTATGTTTTCTATATAAAAAAAGTTACACTTTTTTTTCGTTTCTGAATAATACGATTTTCAATGTACTAAAGTTAGATAGGTACATATTTTTCACGTATGTGAGACATCTTTGATTTGACCAAAATCTTTTTCCGTTTAGGAAAGAAGAAATTTTTTTGGTGTAGGTGTAATCGATTTTTACTCGTTTACATTTTCACAACTATTGCTAGGTAAAGATTTTTTTTACCAAAAAATTAGTTTTTTATAGGGAAATATTTTTTCCCTTATTTTTATTTTATTATTTATTTTCTCCCCCTCCCACCAGATTTATTTTTATTCAATTTTTTCAAACAATTCACATAATTTTCTTTAAATATAAAATGAAATATGAGAGATCAAAATTTGACTCTCTCTGGAATTTATAATTCAATTAATCAAATTACTGATATTTATTTTTAAAGAAAGATCAGCTCTTTAACTTGTGCTTATTAAAAAGAATTAAATATTTCAGGTAAAGTTAATTAGGATTTACGACCTAGACCGATTTGGTATTTCAGAGGGGCATTAAAAACCAATGATATAGACGATATAGTCTAGACGAGGTAGAAACAAATAAAATTATTCAAAATACTATAACACAGATAAATACATTAGATAGTGAAAGATCAGAATGTTTTCGTTTCACAAAGGAATAGTACGACAATAAAATTAAAAATCAAATAAAAAAAAGTTAAATAGTTTAGGAACCAGTGAAATTAAACAATTAAATGACTCATTATGAGAATTCCAAACATTTTTATTAGCAAATAATACACAAATAAAATTTGATTTTGACTATAAGGATAAAGTAGGTGATATTTTTTCTACAAAAAATAATACGGCAATCGGCCATTAAATAAGCCGTTGTTTGTGTATATCTAGAGGAACCGCATTACAATTCAAAGATAAATTAAAAAGCGTAGACAGTTTAATACGTCAGGAAAAACGATTGACGGAAGTGACTCATTTAAAAATTAATAATAAATGGATATTATATCTTATTACAAAGAAAAAATATTATGAAAAACCGTTATTTAAAAACATTTTTAAAACATTACAAAATACCAGGCGATTTTACATAGAAAATGAAATAACTACACTAGCATTATCTAAAAAATACTGGGGTTTGGATAAAAATGATTGGGATATAGTATTTCAATAATGATTAAATTTATTTTTCAAAATTCACAAATAAAAATACAAATATTTTGTGTTATTTAAAAAGCCTTGTATTATTTATTTGTTAGACCATTACTTGTTATATAGGAATATGGCTCTGTTGTATACTGCGAATAATTCTAGAATGCTTGAGCGAGTACAGAATACATTTTTATAATATGTTCGTCATTTATCAATGATTGATTTTCCTCCTCATAAGTATACACCAGTACTTCATCATTTTAATCTTGACACATTAGCTGTTTGTTAACATACTATTAGTCTACATTTTTTGTTGGAAATACTCAATGGTAAAATTGAGTCACCTTCATTACTTTCACAAAATTCTTTTAAATTCGCTGCACCTCTTCCTTCACCCATCACCTTGCACCTTTAAATCTTCCAACATCCTCAACTAACTATGGTTTAAATGAACCACTACGGCGTTGTATGTTTATAGCCAGTTCTAACTCTTCCTTCTCTATCGCATTATTGTGTGTATTAATATTATTTTTTGTTATTCAGTTTAATACATTTTAACAAAATTATGTGTGTCATAATTTCAATTAAATAATATAAATGTATAAATTGTAAACTGGGCACATAATCGTATTGTGTAATTAAATAAAATATGTATGGATAATTATATATATCAGGAGGAAATCTTCGAGGAACGAATAATTTCCACCCCCCCCCCCCAAAAAAAAAAAAAAAAAAAAAATCAAAAATAGGTTTTTATATGTATAATGTATTTATCATACATACCCAATGTTTGATATATATATATTTATTTCTTTTTGCTTATTTTTATCAATTTTTGAAACTGATTTCCATTCCACATTAGAATATTTATATTTGCCAAACTCTAAAAATCATTTCAAAATTTAGAACTTATTTCAACACGATTTTACACACTTTTGTCTCTGCAAACTAGGCAATATTTTCTCTCTATGGTTTCAATCCGTAGATTGGTTTGCAGCCATCCTCCACTATTCTCTCTTATCCGTCTTTCTTTTCATTTCTACATATGAGTCGCATCCTTGGTCCTTTATTATCTGTTGAATGAATTCTAATCTCGACCTTTCCCCTATGGTTCTTTCCTTCTATTATGGAGCTTTAAGATACACATACGATGTTGGATTTTAGCGAGACGTATGTCTTTTTATGATTGTGTAACATAATGTGATTAATAATTATAAATACACATAAATTAATTAAATTTAATGTTCTTGTATTAGTATTGTGGTTAATAACGTGATATTTTCTATAAAGTACAATTGATAACTGCTTAACATATGAATTCCATTTGGGAAATAATGATTATCTCCCAAATTTTATTTTATTATTTTAATAGTGAAAATGATTATATTCTGTTTATTAAATTTAACTAATAGCACATAGAGAATAAAACCTTTCTAAATTATAAACATTTAATAAAATTTTACAATAAATGTCATATATTTATTTTAGTATTTATTAAAATGTATAATAATTTTAACTTAATAACTTTATTTGTGTTTTTTATAATTACTACTTGCCACATGAATACTGAACATTTAACATAATTACAAATCGAGTTGGGCAAGATAATGAAAAAATACATCTTGATATATGATACATTCATTTTGGTTACCTTGATATAAGATATTTGATAAATTTAATTTGTAGAAAAAGAGGTAAGATACAAGATACAAAAATGTTAGAAGATACTCTCACAATAAATTATTGTTTTATACTAAACATTGTTGTTACTTATTACAATTTTATAAAAAAAAAAACATTTATTATGTTTCAAATTGCTTAAAATAATTATTTATAATAATACAAAATTGAAGTTGGTATATTACATTTTATTATAATCATATAAATAAAAATAAAAATGTTTAACATATAAATGTTTACAGTAGCAAAAGCAGGATTTAAGTTAGTATTTAGGTCTTGGGCTGTGGAGGATTTCCCCTTCTCGAAAAAAATTTTGCATTCAATATTGTATCCTAATATTTAGTTATAATTTCATAATTATCAAAACGTAAAATTTATGATACTAACCATGGCTAAATAAACTAAATAATTTATTTAGCCATTATACAAACAATGAAAATTATGCCACCTGAGTAGTTACGTTATCTGGTTCTGGGAAAAATCAGCAAAGATTTTATTTTAGTAACCCTAAAACCCTACTCCTGAATATGTACAATCTTGTTTGTATATATGTATATAGCCATATAGGTGTCAACATACGGTTGAGTGGTTGAAATGCGCATTTCAGTGCACAAGGTCATCGGTTTGGCCCCAGGAAGCAAATGTGGTAGCCAACAATATTTTTCTCGTATGTCTTTAACTTTCTTAATACTTATAACCTGATATCATCAATAAAATATAGTATATAGTCACCGGTTGTAACGCATGCCGCTGTAGTTGTGTTGGGACTTATCTAATAATTACTTACTTATTTTTTGTCTTATTTGGATAATGTTTGTAGATCAATTTTTACAAAAAATAAATATTTTCAAATATACCATATTTCCTAATATATAAATAATAAATTATGTACACATTATTCGCTTATTGGTTTTAATAAGAAATATTGAAAATATTCGGGAAAAAGTTTTCAAATTTATAAATTATATTTTTTTTATCTAAATAAAAATAATGAATTAATCTTTTATCTAGATAGATTTTCAACACTGGACGTGATTTTCATAATATTAAAATTAGTCTCTGGCTCTTTTAAAGTACCTACCGTTGCCACGTATGTGAACCTTTATACGATCCTGGTCACCTAGAACTATCTTCTGTTTTCTCTGCCAGATCGCATCTTACTAATATGTCATATTTTATATGTTTTATTTTATTTCACTATATACGATCTAATATTAATTTGTAAATAATAAATTATTTCTATATCACTATTGATAAATCAACCATAATTCCCAAGTTGTCTCTTGTTGTCTTTGGTAATCTAACATTTCTGCATCCTGTTCGCGAATTCAGTGCAAACTGTATATAAAGAAGAATGTCCAAATAAGTTTTATCTTATAAATAATGACAAAAATAATATTTTCAAACATTATACAATGCATTAATGAAAAAAATATTAAATTTCATAATATATCGCTCAATAGATGTTAATTATCAGTTAGTCATTGAATTAAATGCCATAATAAACATGATAAATGTCCTAAAAAACCTGATTTATTTCCTAATAAAATGCACTAAAAAAATTTTAAAAATGTATTTCAATTTAACAAAAAACGATTCTGAATAGTTTTTTCATATTGTTTAAAAAAATTAATTTTATATTAGTTATTTACCGTTATCGTGTATTTATACGATATCGTATACATAACGTTATCGGGGATATTATTAATATTATCGAGATTTTGAGAATTACGTAGTTACTAAAAATGAATAATTTAACGAAACATATTTAATTTCTTAATATATATTTTTAACTTTTTTATTCTACGCTGAATTGTATTAATTATATTTATTTATTCAAACGCTAAGCATAAAATATATATATATTTTATATTATTGTTTTTTATTATTATTTAATATTATTATATTATATATATATAAATGCCCTAAAAATGGAAAAATGCTCTAAACATATAAAACACATACAAAATAAAAGTTTCATTTTTAAATTCTCTAATGTATGTATCGAAATTTGTACTTGTTAAGCATTTTCCCACTCACTAAAAATGCATTTTTCATTTAAATCCGCACCTTAGTTAGCAGCTATTAAAAATTTGGATGAATAATTGATATATAATTTCATTATTTTTTTATTATAATTTAACTTATTTTCAAATAACTTAGTTAAAATTTAGTAGTATAATTAATTTTTTCGTTAATAAAATATTGATAATATTACGCTGTATACATTTGACACAAATTAGTATTTATATAATTAAGTAATGTAAATACGTTATAGGCGTCAATGACTATCCAAACAAGTTTTTACAACGTTTCATGTTGCTTATTTTACGATAATATAATATATACTAGCTTAAGTGCAACACCTGTAGGGTGCAACTCCTTTTATATGAGACTATTTTAAGTTCAACACCTTTTGAGTGAGAAATCTTAAGTTTGAAACTCCGATTGAGGGTGACACCTTGTAAGTTTAACTTTTATTGAGTACAACACCTCATTAAAATAATTACTTTTGCAAATCGTATACA
>JAIPRL010005987.1:0-29443 GCA_025469235.1 Pemphigus obesinymphae | reverse complement strand
ATTTATCATTGCTTTCAAATTCAATACATCCACCAAAAGTACCCTACCCAGTAGCGAAGTGCATCCACCAATACTGACACCCGACGAGCGAAGTGCTTCCACAACCTACTGACCGGCTTTTTTTAATTTTTCAATAAACGCATAAGAAAAAATGATCAAAAATTTTGCATTAAAATCGGAAAACACGATTGTGATAAAATTCTTTATAATTTTAAAAAATTTTTAGGCTATTTTATAGCAATATGCAAATTTGAGAAATTTTATTCAGTGTTAAAAATATGCCATTCTAGCTACATACAAAAATTTAAAAATCGGTAAATACAATATTTTTAATAGCCATTTAAATTTTTTTTTTTTGAATATACCTACCCATTTATAATTTTTTCGACATTTCGGTACCTATGAAATGTGTTGGAAATTTGGAGAAATAATGGACCTATAAACTTGAATTTTTCATCAAATACGTATATTAACACATTATAAAAGTAAAAATATTTGGGAAATTTTTTTCTAAATTGTAAGCTATTTATAGCAACTTTCAATTTTGAGTCATTTAATTTATAATAGTCTTCATTTTAGATTTTCAGACCTGAAAATTCAATACAGTATTAAAATTACGTCATTCTAGCTACACACAAAAGAATTAAAAATCGGTCAATACAATAATATTTTTAATAGCTATTTCATTTTTTCAATAGTATGTATTATTTTGGTATGAAATGTGTTCGAATTTCGGGGAAATAATGGACCTATAAACTTGAAATTTTCACCAAAAACGTATGTACATTATAAAGGCAAAAAATGTTTGAAAATGTTTACCTATTTTTAGGCTACTAATAGCAATTTTTAATTTTGAATCATTTAATTCATAATAGGTATAACTTTTCTACTTCCCAAGAAAATTAGATTTATAGAATTTTTTTTTTTAATTATGTATTTTTAGATGGAAAAAATATAGGTGAAGTCAGAATTTGGCGATCGGACTTGGATTTAATGTTATATCAAATTGAAATTTAACGATCTTATTCTATTTTTTTATACATCGTAACAGTGTCACGTAGTCTAGTGTCGGTCAATGGTGTATTCATGCGCGGGATCCTCGGTTCGAAGTTATATTTTACTTCTATAATAAGTTATATTCTAATAATTTTTTGCACTTTTATCAACTTTTTTTGGTTATATTATATTATATAATATTATCACATTATTAGTATGATCTACATAGTAATTGTCAAGTAGGTATATATCCACCGAAGCTTTGCTCAGAATCGTTTATTTTTAGAAAGAAATGATTTATCATTGCTTTCAAATTCATTATATCCGTCATCATTATCCTATCCAACGTGCGAAGTGCTTCCCGGCTTTATTTTTATACTTACAATAATTGTGGCCTCTAAATAAAATTGCCTGATCATATTTTGAAAACTTTCACTGCCACATGCCGTTACCTTATATACATATACATTACTCGACTTTGGCAAGATGATAAGTACCTATGTACACCTACCTAAGCCTATAACAATATAATCGGTTTGCTGGTCAGTTATTTATTAGTTATAAATGTCAATAGTAAAAAACTCGTATTTTACAGATCAATGATCATCGTTCATAAATAGTTACAGGGACGTAATTACTGGGGGGGGGGGGAGGAAATGGGTGATAAATCCCCCCATATGCTGTATTTATAATTTGTTGTTTTATTACGAACTAAAAATAAGACGATAACAATTTTAAAACTTCATTAGTAAGTTATCAATATAGGTAATTGATTTTTTAAGTAATAAAATATTATTTATTGTTTTGTAGCGATCACGAAGGTAGATAAATTATGAAGTATTATTTGATATCCCCCCCCCTAACCATAAGACAGTCTGAATTACGCCACTGAATAGTTATATAGGTATACATAGATATATTACCGGTTCGACCCCGGTATAAGGAGTTAATGATATAATATAATTCAAATCATTTTTAGAATACTTTTTATATAGGTAGTAGGTACCTACATAGGTATAGTACCTACTACCTATACTACTTACTACTTAGGTAGTTAGATACTAAATAATGCATATTTTTCAATGACGAAAATATGTAGGTACCTAGGTAGGAATAGTGCCTAATTATTATATTACCATAACACTATATATATATAATAGGTATCAAATATAAAGTCAATAATAAGGGTTACTGCAAAGTCGACAATTTACGTTTAGGTATCTAAATTGAAATCTAACGGGACAACATAAGATATTTTTTTCTAAAAATGCATACGATTAAAAAGTGTTAAAAATACTTTATTGAATATAGGTACTTAAAAAAAAAAAGTATTTAAAATTTATTCCGAATACTCAATACTATACCCAGGATCCAAAACCATAGTCTGATTATTCGTACTTACTTAATGACGACTTTCAATAATATTAGGTACGTATAAGCAAGGCTGGGCAAGTTAACGATATTTTTTAACTCGTTAAGTTAGGTTAAAAGTTACTCGTCTATTTTTTTATTAATTTTTAAAGTTAAAAGTTAACTTTGAAAAAAAAGTAACTTAACTTAGTTAAAAGTTAAAATTTCCTAATTAGGAAAAAAAGTCGATATACCTATTTTATCGTAAAAAGGTAAAAAAGGATGGTTATTCTTTATGCTCAAAAAAACTACTCGGGACTTCTTCTGCCTGAAAAAGTGTATAAGTACATGTAAAAATAAAAATACAACACGTAATTTTAAAACCCATGCATAAATAAGAAATCAGAAAATAACTTCTAACTGCCAAGATACCTACATTATTGTTTGATTCACACTAATATAGTGTAAAATAAGCAGTACCTACTACTTCAATATATTTTCTATATATCCCAATATTCGTGAACGGCCAATGTATCGTATGGCGTGTGCGTGAGTGGTACATCGATTCTTAACGATTACGTACATGCTATAATTCTAGGTACCTATATTAAAATTGCGTATAGGTACCAAAAAGTAAAATCCCATTCAAAAATTTGCATTGTACTTCGGGCAAAATTTAACTTAATTTAGATACTTTTGTATAAAGTTAACTTTAAGTTATTAACACGTTAATTTTAATAAAAAAGTAACTTATTAAGTTAAAAGTTAATCTGAAGAAAAAAGTAACTTTTTAACTTTTAACTCGTTAATGCCCAGCCTTGCGTACAAGCATAGATACCGTAATCCGGATATATAAATGCATGCAATTAAAATCAAATTCGTACGTGTACCTAATTAATAATAATAATTAACATGTTTTGATAAAATTTGTTCCGTGTTGAATCGTGTAAAAAAAATCACGTTAGTCAATGTGTATAACATATTATATATATATATATATATATATATAGAAGTCATGGAAGTCAAAATTATCCTGTCGAAAAAGTTCAGGAGGACGTCCACTACAACCATTGCTCGTCTGTATTTTTTCTTCAGCCTCAAATATCGTTTTAACCTACAAGTACAATATACTGCTTACGCGCCTCTGTCTTTGCTTTTGGTATATACAAATTTTCGGAAGAGTGAACACACGGTTAATAGCGAGCACGGATAATCGAGACACGTGTTGTGACCATTCCCGGTTACGCCGGTCGGGTCCATGTTGTTGGTCGTCGACCGGTTATTATTTCCGTTCTGACGGTTGAAATTTGTTGGTAGGGGTTCGTTCAGAGTAAACAATACGTCCGTTAAAAGTAAAAGGATTAGTTTATTGAGCCGGTAAATAATAGTTAAAAGCGCTTACAATTAAACACTAAGTTTAAAATTATGAATATTAAATATGACTAAATAAGTAGTATTGCTTAACGTATGGAAAACTCGACTGTCGTCGCACATACCCATACATTCATACGACCGTGCGACGGCAGATCGGAAATGCTTATTCAGTAAAATACCCAGTTAATATAATATGTGGTTCACTGGTTCATAATAGTGTTGATCAATCCGTTTCCGGATAACTAATCCGGATCGATCCGGATTGATAAATATGCTATAATCCGTTTAATCCAGATTGCAATACCAATCCGGACTAACGGATTACACGGTTAATCCGGATTGACGGATTGTATAACGAATCCGGATTAACGGATTACACCGTGAATCCGGATTGACGGATTGTATTACAAATCACAAAAAAAAATGTCGCACGTTATCAGTGTTTTCACTGATTCGAGATATCACTGGAAAATATTTTACCACTTTTACGAAATACACGTAAAACAAACAAATGATAACAACAACTGCAATTGAAATACAAGTTGACCATTTTAATTGTATTAAACTTTCCTATAAGTTGACTATTATATTGACGGATTGGATCCGAATCCTGATTAAATTTACAATCCGGATTGGCGGATTATTCTCACAATTCGGACTATATTTACAATCCGGATTGGATCTGAAATCCGGATTATATCGACAATCCGGATGAAACGGATTGAATCCAGAATCCGGACTGTATATTTTAATCCGGATTACGGATTGGTCAAAGGAATGCTCAGCACTAGTTCATAACACACGGATAATCAAGGTTCTACTGTATAATATGGATTCCATTTACCTACCATCTATACGTCAATTATTATTAGACAACTGACTTTATACACAAAATCATCAGTTATAAAAAATTATAATTTATAATAATTATTATTCATAATTTTATCCGTATATTTTCACACGTTCACGGATTCGAAAGTGTATAAAACGCACGTGTACTATCCTTTACTCTATATATGATAGAACGTAACGAACGTGAGCGTCACTGCGCCAGAGCCGAAAACGCGCAACAATTTACAAGAACGGCGCATGGTGGTTGTGGCATAGGCATACTGATTACTAGCATGTAAACATGCGTTATCAGATGATCTGGAGGAGATACGCGAGGAGGGGATGATAATAACAAGTGACCGAACAAAGAATATTGGTTCCCTTCTCCGCGGACCGTTACCACGGTCGACGGGTAGAATTATCATTCTTTCCTATGCACTTTACGGAGGAAAGGTTATCATCGTCGTCGTCGCATTCATGCCTGTTTATCGTTTAATGCTATCAACTTAGTGGCTTACGTTCGATTTATTATTGTTTTTACATATTACATAATGTCGCCACCGAATTCGATTTTCTACCACGTAATCCCGCGCTCTATTTCGTCATAGTGTGTCAGTTTTGACTTTTGTTTCCATAGGGTAGGACCGGTTCATCGTCGTTTCCTTCGTTTTATTTTCTTATAGGTAGATGTGGTCACACGGACCGTTCACAGCAGACCGAACAAAGGCCGTAATTTCCGCACCAACAACAGTAGCAGCAACAGCAGCAATGACCTCCGTACCTCGGCGGGGCCGAACATGCATCGCGACCAGCTGAAACTCGATACGCGCGTTACCCACTACAAATACGTGATCGTCGTGCGTGCGCGTATCCCGATCGAAGTGTTCACCGTCGTTCGACGGTAGTGTGCCGTCAGTGAACTGCCGAGAACTCGTGCGATTGTCAATATTGTTTCGTTTCGTCTGCGTTTGTTTATCTCTCGTGGTCGGAGTACAATACAGTGAAAGTGGACCGTCGGAAACACCAAAAAACGGACGTACGACGGCTGAGCGCGCAGAAATCAGTGAGTGTTGTTGACCGTCGCGTATGCGTGTGGCTCGCGTGTCATCGTCGTCGACGGTCAAACGATTAATTCGTTTTGCTCGCGTCCATTCAGTTGACGCGAACTTTCTACCCCTTGGGTTGTAATGTCGAATAATTCTTCACCCTCGTGACGTATTCTGTTTGCAGCGCCCACCATGGGCCTCTTGTTTTCAAAAATTTGGAGTTATTTCGGCACCGAAGGTAAGCGTCTAAACACTGTCATCCTATGATATTTATTACTCACATAGTTTGTGCTTCAATTACCTACCTAATTGTATGTTTCATATTGTTGCAGAACACAAGATCGTCATCATAGGCCTCGATAATGCGGGCAAAACGACAATATTGTATCAGTTCCTAATGAATGAGGTTGTACATACGTCACCGACTATTGGCTCAAACGTTGAAGAAGTGGTATGGAATAATATACACTTCATTATGTGGGATTTGGGTGGACAACAGTCTCTCAGAGCCGCTTGGTCTACATACTATTGCAACACAGAGGTATGTATTTCTGTACAAACACTACTTGGTTTTTGTTCGTTATTAAGGTTCGTTTCATGAAGACTAGAATAAGAAGACCAAACTCTGATAAAGAAAACATCAAAAGAATTGCACAATTAATTTGCCACAGGCTATGCTATAGGCGCATCCATAACTCGTTTCATGTACCTAGCATAGTATAGAAATTAATTTAATTGTTTTCAATTTATAAAAATAATAAACCATTTTTAATTACGACGTACCTATTATAAATTGTATAGATTTTACAATTACACAATCATGCATATTGACGGTTAGGGCCTTGTTTCATTTTTGCAGTCAACTGAACCTGTTGCATGCAGTCTACTGCAGCCACTATTCGGACACCGGTCGACTGCACTGACTATATATTGTCGTATATACCTATTTTGTGTTATGCATATTTTCCGTCAATCCAGTTTTTTTTTAACAAAATGAGTTTTTAAAAGATGAAGCAAATTTATGTGAGCTGATATCTACACATCCATCCCTCTGATTCGTTAAACAAAGATTGTTAATCTAAAATAGTTCTTGAATTTGTCATCAGTTAGTCTAGTAATCAATTTTACAAATGCTCGCTCCTTCATTTCACCTGTCTGTATACATATCATGAGCTTTTTTTCTGTTAACAAACGTAGATATTATTTTGTCATCGCATTCTTCTTCTTCGATTAAATGCTGTAACACTAGTTGTCGCATGTCCTCCATCTTTGATGCGATATGAAATACTAAAATGTTTATATTTTTTTGTATTGCATGCAGCTAACTCCAGATATGAAACCACTGCTTCTTCATGCAAAAGTCGGGTGCTGGAGATGACTACTTAAATAAACAAAACCAGGCCTTTAGAAGATAAATTGTTATAAATTACACTTTTGTTAAAATTGACTTTTTGACATTTTTTCACAAACGTCTTAATTATACATTGATTAATCTTAATATAAATTTATATTGGTATTAAGTTACATAGAGTATGCACATATAATAAAAAATAAAGGTGCCAAAAATAGATTGCAAATTTCAAAATTATTAATTTTTGCAACACTATCAACATAAAATGTTATCCCATAGAACCTACCTACTTTGCAAATTTTCCACTAAAATATATTTAGGACTTTAGTAGGTACTTAAATCTTAAGTATTCAGAATTGTAAAACATAAATTATGAAATAAAGTAATTTTATCACAATGCCTAATTAATTTACTTGAAGTAAAAATAAATCTATAGGGATATACATGATGAAATATAATAAGACTCACAAAATAATTAGACTATTAGAACCACCAAAAGAATACTGTGCGGTTAAGGCCTTAAAAACTATTTATTCAAATTTTTAACATGCACTGACACATAAACTTGTGAGTCACAAATTCAAATGAATACCAAACATTTGGTACATACCTACAAAAAATTAATTTGGACATATTTTATTTACCATTTACACAAACTAAATTTAGCCTTTTGGTGATCCGGATCTCATATAGTATATACTAATATATATTTACCTATTGCTTGTTTACACATATGACCCATTCTAAGCACACAAACAAATTAACAAAAGACAAAAAATTGGAAACTAATTAACTATGAGCCATGAGGTATTGGGTAATGGACATGGCCGACTTATAATAAAGTAAACAATGCAAAAATGATAAGTAGTGTGCACTGTTATAATAACGGTTCCATTGGAGGAACGAGTACACTTATTCGTTTCACACGTATCAAGCCGATTACATGTACTATGTCATGTATAATTAAAAAATTACAGTTTTTTTAAATTGTTACTTTATTGGAACAAGTCTACAAATGGAACAAAAATTCCCATCATTACTGTATATTTATATTTATGTTGACTGAGTTGTCCAAATATTTTAATAAAATAGGCCTGGCTGAACCAAAAATTTCATATAAATGAACCGGGCCAAATATTTTGTATAAAATAGGGTAGGCTTTATTTTTTTAATTTAATTTTGGATGAACTTAGGCTTTAACAATTAGACCCATGCAGGGTATATAATAGCTACCTACATAATAGCAATATTTCGATTTAAATGTAATCATTCCTGTGTAACATCGAGTCAATAGAGTTAGTTTATTTCTATTACAGTGTGAGGTTTCTAAATTTAAAATTTAAAAGTTATGACATGAAAAGTAAAAAAAAATATTACTCCTAAGAATTAAAACACTTAAATCCCTAATACTTGAATAGACCTATACTATTAATATAATATAGTTTCTAAATACAAATGTATAAAATTTGGTTTGAATTAGAACTACTATATAATATTATATATGATATAGTAAATTATTATATTATATACGAGTATATATAATATAAAATATATTTACTATTTAAATATAAAATTATATTGAGTACCTACATTTAAATCATGGGTTAATATTTTATTAATTACTTATTACGTGACCAGTTTCTTCTATCTATCTAATTGATTTTAATACACCAAATGAGTTATTACCTATCAAAGTATTATATCATCCATAACATATAAATATTAATGAAGAAACGAAAATGATATTATGTTTGTCTAATAAGAGTAGTATATTTACATATTTTTTTTGTATTTTTAATAATTGTATTGCATTTTATAGAGTATTTTATTTGACCTTACAATTATTATGAATACATTTCCTTAGTAAATCTTGTATAATTGTATATACAGTATACACAATTTATATTCACTATTTAAAAAGTGAATTCATTTATTTTGTATTTTGAATATTAAAATTAAAATTTTTTTGTAAAGTTCATATTATTATGGTCAATAAAAACTAGTTATTTGTTGGATAATATTTTATTTATAATAATTATATTATTAATTAAAAGTCAGTTCCCATTATTAATTATTTATTTTTATAAATATTACGTCTGTTATTGACTTTGTAGACACACTCAAGATGGGTACTAGGTGGAGGCAGATGAGTGGTTAAAAAAATAGTTTGGTTAATAATAATATTGTTATAATTAATATAGGTATATAATAATATAGACTATTGGGAATCGAGGTTGGTACACAGTAAATATTTATAAAGCTTGTACCTTTATATATTGAAAAAATTTCAACCATTGTTTTCATCTTTTGAGACATGTCCAGAAGTAATTATTAAATATGTATTTAAAACATTGTCTCCTTCTACCATATTTCAGTAATATTACAAAATAAATAGATTTCAGATAAAAAAAATAAAATCCATTTTTGTGTATAAAAGCTAAAATAATATCTAATGTATAGTTTTATAAAATTTAAAAAAAGTTTATTTTTTATTTACTGTTTGAAGGAAGTTTTTCAGCATTTTTATTTTTAGTCAACAAAACTAGAAATTATTTGTATTGTCAAAAAAAAAAATTTTTTTTTTATTATTTATGTATGATGTATGCTTAAGATACATCCTTCATAAATAGTTTCTTCGATACTTTACGTTTGACATGCCTGATGTAAATCAATATCGTTCCCAAAGAGCTTATGTACATTTATTTATTAATATTATAATTATAGTATTTTTGTAAATTAAGTTATAAATGTATGAGCGAGGGTTTGTGCCTTTGTGGGCCCATAAATAACAGAGGACTCAGTCCACGATCGTTTTTAAATTATGGTTTCGACTATTAATATATTGTCTTAATGTTTTTCTTACTTTATAGTTTATATTATATGTTCTCAGAATTGAAAAATTGTGTGGGGGTGGGTGAGTATTACTATTTAGTAGCATAGTTGGTGGGTTATAAGTGGGTGGTGGTGGTGACATTTGAAAATTTTTCATACCAATTTTCAGGTAGAGTTCACTATATTATATGATATCATATTTATAGATTCTACAGAGATTCTCAACCTTTTTACCACTGACTACTGAGTAACCACTCGGTATTATTATGATTTATGATTATTAACAGAGTTTAAAAAGTAGTAGATAACAGTTAAAAGTTACTGTAATGCAATGACTTTTTTGAACACTAATTAGTGATTTTGTTACTTAATATTTCATGTAACGAAAATATAACTCAATTACTTTTAAAAGTAAATTGCATGAAGTAACGCAATATTTTTAAAGTTACAAATGTTTCATAATAATATGTGTGTAGACAGCGACTTTAATTAATGATAGTCGTGAGTCGAGTAAAAATGAGTGATAATCTTACTATTATTTTGTTAAAGAAAAAGTAACTTTATTTGTAACTTGTTACTTTAGAAGTAGTTCAGTAAAGTAATTTGATAAAAATAATTGTATGTAACTTGAAAGTAATTGGAATTTAATTATTTAGTTATTAATGTAAACAGTGTAAAAGCACTGTCATTAAAATTAGGTGTATCATACTACCATCTAAAACTTGGCTTTTTTTTTAATTACTTGCAATTTCTATATATAAACTTTTTTTAAATATTATATTATCTGCCTATATCTTTTATTATTCAGTTATTATATTTAAATATTACAAGGGTTATGTATGAATGAGAAGTAAATAGTTGATAAAAGAAAAATCAGGATATAAAATTATAAACCAAATTTAGTGTTTTAAAATTAATACTATTAATATCATTCTTAATTGACGACTTATAATATCCAAATTTAATATTTATAAATTATTTAAACTGAAACTATTCTAAATTAGATTTACTTGACCGGAAACAAATGTATTTAATTAAATAAAGTTTGCATTATTTATTAATTACATCACATATCTATTATTGCTTAACTATAAATTAGTGGCTGGACTCCCGGCCAAATTAACTAAACTTGGAATAATTTCAGTTGAAATAATTTATAAAATAAATAAATATAAATAATTTATTTATATTAAATTTGGAGTCATTATTGCACAAATGTTGAACATTAGACCATTTACTTAGATTTTACCTCATATCACTTATTTTAAAGTAGTTTTTTAATTTTTTTTTCACTTGTGTGTTTTTTTACATGGAGTTGGTGGCGTGTTTTTGTTGGAATATAAATGATTCATGTATAATAACTTATATATTTGACCTACATATCCATTTATAATTTTATGATGAACATTTACTAAACATTTAAATATTTTTATACTTGATATTTAAGATCCAAAATTTAATGCATCATACAGACAGTTATCTACAGTATATGTTATACAGAGTCAATATAATATTAATTATAACATTTGTTGTCAATCTATTTACTGCACATACACCAGAAAATCTGTTTTCATTTAGTAGATGTTAATTGAATATGCTTCGAATTTATTAAATAAAATAAATATGAATATTACGTACCTATGGTTTTTCCATTCAAATTAGCAAAAAAAAATTTTGGGGTTTTAAATTTGGTTCTTTGTAAAGTACTAGACATTTTATTTTAATTTGTAAAGTATTGCTATAATATGAAATAAGTAATACAAAGAACAATTTTACAATAGTGTATTACATTATGTATATTGTTTATGACTCGATGGACGTAGAAAAAAAAACAAACATTACTTTTCTAAATACTCTCGATCAATCATATCGAAATAAAAAATCATGACATACCTACCAAATATAGTTAATAGTAACTACCTAGGTACCTGGTATGTTGTGTCATATGTATATTGTACTTAAACAATTTTGTGTGCTTGTTTCAGTTTGTGATAGTAGTCATCGACTCGACAGACCGCAGTCGTTTAGATTTAAGCCGTGAAGAATTATATAAGGTTTTAAACAATGAAGAGCTGTCTTCAGCCGCTGTTCTCGTTTATGCCAATAAACAAGATATGAAAGGCGCATTAAGTCCGGCAGAGATTAGCAAACATTTAAACCTGACTTCTATTAAGAAACAACAGTGGCACATTCAAGCCTGTTGTGCACTAACTGGAGAAGGGTGAGTGATCCCTGATTGTGCATCCTCACTTAAACATTTTGTTCAAAAATATACTCGAGTATGAACACATTTTTATTAGAAAAAATATTGAATTTTGATAATTTTTATTCTGATTAAAATGGTATAATATTATGGTAGTAATGCTAGTGAATTTCATATTTTTTATGCAAACATTGAATTAAGCATAAGATTGAGACTGTTCAGCAAGTATTTTCTTTAAGCATGACTCAAAGACTGACAACTTTTAGACCATGCTTGAAGTTGCTTGTGAATAGAATCTTTGCGTTAGAGTTAATATTCACACTTGAATAATTTGTTTGTGTTTGAGTATGTTTGCGAACAATATACTCAAATGAGGACAAGAAGGACACACCTTTATATTATAAAATTAATAGACAGAATATACTAACCAGAATTTAAAAATAATAATATGCTATTATTATTTTATGTTGTAGGTTGTATCAAGGTCTAGAATGGATATGCAGTCAATTGAAGAACAAATGACGATATTTTTTGTTGTTATATAATAATTGAAAAAATTCCTTTTGTAGATCATTAAATTAAATTGTACAAAATATATTATACAGAGTAAGAATAAATTATTGTAATATATTTAAGATGTATATAATATTCTAAAGTTAAAATAATTAATAACTACTATTCTATTGAATATACTTGTTTTTTTTTTTCTGGTTTTAGCATATTTGCAATTTTCTTTCTAATATTTGTTGCTATATGTACATCCCGTTTTTAAAAATATACAAAAACGGCGTAAAAAATAGGTTGATGACCTTTTTTTTTTACTTATAACTCATAAACAACTTTTAAACTGCAAACATTTATAAAAATCTAAATGAAAATAAATAACATTTTTAACTTATTATGAAAACGTGATACTCGCATTTTCTGTTCCGTTAACTATATAACTAGGGTTGTAAAAGAGAAAATCCAGGACTATAGGTAGGTGTTCGATTTGTGGTAAAAAAATTTATGAATGACCTATTTTTTTTCTAGGCTTATTTACCGTTTTTAAAGAGATTTTTTTGCTAGGACCTTGCTACGGCACTGCTTGTACATGTATTTTCGGAAAAATCCTGGCCTGGGGGAATCGCCAAAGACCCCTCATCCTCTTGTGTCGGTCTACGTCTAACCACTTAAAAATATAGGAAATTAAATTTTGCACACCTCAAATCCCCATTGTGTCCACAGAAGGGACCTTGTTAATTTTGTTGGTATTAATTATTTTTCATTAATTTATGTTAAACAAATAGTTTATGGAAGTATAGTTTATTGTTGAAAATATATTTGGAAACCGGAAATTTAGCATGCTCACAGAGAGAGATTTCTGAACTGTTTTTTCTATATCTTTATATCTAGGACCTATATGTATATTTTTTTTATTCAGAGGTTAATATATTGGCATTTTTATCCACATAAAAATATAATATAATTCCATCTTCAATAGTGATGAGTCAATAATTTTCATATAGTATCTTGATATATCAATGAATCTGATAATGTAGTCGTCAGTCGTCACACATTTTGTGCAAAATTTATGCTTTATTTGGATTATATTGGTGTTTTTTTTTTCAACTATCTTGAATATTTCTTGAATGAATAATAATAATAATTGAGTAATAGTAATTATTTAATAATAGGTATAATATATAGTATTATTTAATAATATAAATAGACTGACATTTTTTTTCTTTTAAATTCATATGTACATGCATAAACTGGTGAATACTAAATAGCAGGATGTATGTGAGAAATTTTTTTTGTATCAGCACACTATTATATTCATCTAATTTACGTGTTCGACTTGTTTTAAGTATTTAGCTTGTTATTGTTGATAATGAATGGAATATTTATCGTTCTTTGCTTACTTTTATTTTTTACCATAGATGTAAATAGGGTCCTAAAATTCAGACGACTCAAACTTAATGGCTAATAAGTTGATAATAAATTTGGTAAATTGCTTTTCCCCTATTACTCTAATACTTGTGCACACAAAATGTTATTCATACTATAATATAAATTATGATTTATATTGAAATAATATACTAATTGAAAATAAATAATCACCCCAGCAATCGACAAAAGCATTAAGTAATTCAATCAATTGAATCTTAATAAGTAATTTTTTTATAAGCACAAATTTGGTAGATTTTATAAGTGGCGGTCCATTAGGGGGCCTTTGAGTTTATGTCTCCCCATAAGTAAAAATAATAACATATAAAGATGAGTAGTTTTATTAAAAATGTGTTATAGTTTAATACTTTTATTAATGAACTTAATACCATTTTTTTCACACAATATATGGTACTTTTTAGTTTAGATTTTCAGTCTCCCCACTTTAGTTATCCATGAGCTACCACTGGACATTATAATAGTCATCTAGAGGTAATAATTATCATTTAAGTTAAGAGGACGTCATACACCCAATTTTTATAAGGTTTTGTATATGCAATTTTTATGAAATTTTAAGAAAAATGACAATCTAATAATTTGAATGTATTTTAAAAATAATCTTGTGTCAATATATTTTTTCATTGTTTTGTAAATGTGATATTTGTTAAAAAATATGTTTAATCATTTTTCATTTTTAGCAACTTCAAAATATCGTAGACAGATAAAATAAAAAATTAATTATAAAAAACAAAATTATCTAGTGACCTACGTAGCTGATTTTTGACATGTTAATTTTTACACGTTTAATGAGTTGTTGAAAAATCAATTTCTTTGATTTTCTTTAATAATTATAAATCTTGAAAAAATTGAGATATTGAAAAAAAAATTATTAGCTATAATTTGCTTGTTGTTTTGTGTTTCTAATATGTTTGTAAAACATAATGCATTTTCATAAAAATGAAAAATGCTATTGCAAGTTTTTCATCAAAAATGTTTAAGTACAATGTCCTCTTAAACATTTTTAATGAAAAACTTGCAATAGCATTTTTCAATGTCCTCTTAATAGTAATGTGATATACCCTACCATTTCATACAAACATGTTTCTTTTAAAATCATATTTCGAGAATAATAATTGTAAGAAGTTAAATGTTTAACGAACCCTATAGGTTTTTTTGAGACAAAGAATAAGAATAAATCTGTCATTCATATATATAAGCATTAAAAGTGGTTAAATAATCCTAGTATTGACTGAGTTGAGAGTGGTCAAAACAAAAATGAACAGACCACATGTTCTGAATACTAGGATAGATAATACTATTATAAAATATAAATCCAAACTGAAAGTCATAATAGGTAGCGGGTATACAATTGCTAGAAAGACAACATAAATTAGAGTAAGTATTTAATACAACCAGGTGTATTCTCAAAAGAAGGCATCCAATAATTAAACATTTGTTAAAAAGCAATTATTCTCAGTCAATGAAATTATTTTAAGCTTAAAACAGAGGCCACAGGGGGTCAGTCGAGCCTATATAACCAGCCCAACTACCACTAAAATATCAGACGATCTGGGACTTCAGCTTAGACGTGAATTCCACATCACTCAAGTATAACATCTCTTCAAGACTAAGTATTTTGTATGTTTTCTGGACTTGACGAATATTATTTTCCGTCTTCAATACAACATCTCTGGATCAGTATGCTCCAAGGTTCAAGAGCGTGCACGTTACAGTAAACTCAAAATTAAAAAGCTAAAATAAATAACTTTTTAACTAATTAACAACAACATTAGATAATATAATTATAATTAATCAATTGAAAAAATGTATATTTTATTGATATATCTAAAAAAAATAAGTATATGATTTTTAACATGTTTAATAAATATTAAAACTTCGTAATGGTTAAGTATAAAATATAAAAACTATATATAGAGATTCATATCTGTTCTTTTAGTAAAAGGTTTCAGACTAGGATAATGGATCTGATTTTAATTGACCACCATACATGAAAAATACATAAGACCATCGTGTATTTTCTTTATCTGAACTATTTAACAATGCTACAAATTTTGATGCTTAGTACTTATATTAATTTAGTAGTTATAGGAAGTCTCTTAAATCCAATTGGTGTTTCCAATATTGAAGTGCTTTTGGACATGAGTGTGTTTACCTAAACAAAATTAATAATATTATATGAATACAATTAAAAATAAATAGAATTATTTTGCAAGTTTATATATTTACACACTGTTCTGTTTAAATTATGTAAGCTTTAATCGTTCTCATAGTTGTATAAAACTGGAAACTGATTTTTTTGGAAAGATTATAGTTGAATTTAAATCCTAAAAAAAATGCACAGCAATTGATATAAATTTTAGTAATTTTCTAAGTAAACTGTTAAAGCAGGGATGGAAAATATGTTTTTGTTTAATATTATATATTAAAAATTTGGTTTCTATTGAATACTTTTAAGCTAAAAGGGGATTTAAAATATCAAGTGTACATAAAACAATAAATATTAAATATGTAATGAATAACTTAAAAATATATGTTAGTTAACTACATATAAAATAATTTCTAATTAGCAAGTTCCTAAATTTATTAAAACGCTTGGTAATATTATTAACTGTAAAATATAAATTATTTGATTGTAACTTATAATTTTCATAAGCAGGTTCAATTAAAACACTTTATGTTTAAATTTAATTAAGGTGATTGGAAGCCGAAATTCTCTGTCTTCTCTATCACACACTTAACATAACAATTTAAACCATTTCTATTTCCGACATACAGGTGGATCTAGTGATGTGATACAATTATAAAAATTGATTTGAATTTGTCTTCATATCTACTTTAGATCGACTTACCCACATTTTAGATTTTTTTTCCCTAAGTTCACCTAAAATTAAGTTAATATATTCGGACATTTTCAATTTTTGTGAGAATTCAAAAAAATTAAAAAACGGGGATAGTCATTCTAAAATCTAAAGTAGATTTTATAATAAATTCAGATCAGTTTTCAGAATCTTTATCGCATTATTAGGATGATGGTACGTGGGAAATGGGATTTAGAATGCAGGTATTTACACACACACTAAAGACCAAATACTACTCATACAAAAAATTTTATTATTGTAAATAGTTTAACAAATTATCATTTTATGTACTTTTGATATTGGAGTAATTATTGTCATCACAGGAGCTGGACTTTTATGTATTAATCTTTCGTAGGTAGTTTAGTTTTTCTAGGAGTGTTGCCATTTGGTTTGACTAGGAATTCTAAATTTTCACATTTCTTTTGAAGTCTTATATTTTCTCCTTCACGATAAGCAATTTCTGATTTCAATTTCCTAAAAAAACCAATTAGTAATAACTATTAGTACCATATTTGCATACTACGATATTAAAGATTATGAAATCAACTTTTGTCATTTAATATTTTGTAGTCGATTAAAAAAATTACATTATCACTAAATTATTTATCTTAATACAAAATATATGTGGTATAATATAGTATACCTATGAGAATTTTTTTCTAGTTCTAGGTTTCTATATATAAGTATATAGATACCTTATATCCCCGATGTGTCTGTCTATCCGTCTAGTCTATAGATTCATTGTCATATATACTAGTACAATAGTACATAGTTATAAGGAATATTTGACAGTACTTACAATTTTTTAGTCATAGTTATACAAATTCTTAGGTCTAAGAGAGCATGGCCATTATGCCCTCCTCCTAGAGCAGCTACTATATGCTTTTTATGCACTAAATGCAACCATCTCTGTATATGGTGGGTAAATTCTATAACTGGTGGACATACTTATTGTAATTGGTGATAACAACACATTTCTATAATCAAAATCAGTTTCCAGTTTAGCACCAATTGCTCACAATGAATTTCTTGATTATGTTCTTTTGTCTGACAAAAATTATGGAAGATCAACCCATAAAGGACTATAAAGAATTCATTCAACTTATCATTCTAAAACTTATATGATCTCGGCTTGATGGAATTAAAATTTACATACCTAACATGTACTATTAGGCTAGTTAAATTACAAAAAGCGTTTATTATTTCAAAATATTTTTACTATAATTAAAATTGAAATTGAATAAAATATAAGAAAATGTTATAAGCAAAATTATCAAGCATACTATGTACATTTTACTGAAATGAATAATGAACATGAAACAATATTGTTGAGTAGTGTTTTCAGGATAAAATTCATAGATAATAAATAGTAATAAAAATATACATTAATACCAACAGTGGAGAAAGGTTAGTGGGATAAAAAAATATTTTTTGAAAATAAAAACGTTAATTTATTTTTGAACAAATTAGTTATATTAATATGAAGTTTTTACAGATATACCCAATAGAGTAGGAGAATTTTTTATTTAGACATGAACTTGATCGATTCCTTACATATTGTTAAGATACTGCCGAATGCGGTACAAAATTAATAATAAAAAACAATTTATATTACAAGTAATGAGATAGACCTTAGACATTATTTTAATATTTTTCAATGAATTCCATTATTTTAAGATAATCAAAAATATTCAAATGTTAAAAGAAACAATGAAACTATGTACATTTTTGTAGAAAAATATTAAATACAGTGACATAGAAAAGAAGACAATAGTATCTAATTATATATAAATTGTGTGGAATATATGTCATCATTTCACCAAAGAATTTTTAGACTAATATTACATATATGCGACTATAACAATTAAACGATTGATCTGATGACATTCTTACTAAAAAACGTAATTTTAAATTATTATTACATGAAATATATAAACATATCATTATCGTTAATTATTAATTTAAATAACTTTAAAAATTAATTTTGTATTTTAAAAAATAATAAATCTATAAGAAATTTTATAAATATAAACAAGAAACAAAAATTGTGAAAACTCCTTGTGAGGGCCACTCTAAAATAGCTGTTGTATTGTGGCCAACAATATGAGTGCTTGTTGTAGGGAAAATTTATAGGCAAGTTATATATATAACCAGTTATCGTCATTGGAGTGGTTAAACTGAATATAATTCAGTATTGAATAAGTTAACTCAAGTATTATTATAGTAATAAGTATATAGTATTGTTAAGTATTTATATAGTTAATAAGAAATTTGATTTCAATATACAATATACATAGTCAGTGCCAGATATAGGGGGGGGGGCGAACCGGGGCACTTGCCCTAAGCAGCATTATGATGGGGCGCAAAATGTAAAAATATTTAAACTTTTCGTCCCGTTTTTGATCCCATTGATCACTTAATTTTTAATAGAAATTGACAATTTTTTTTTTTTTTGCTTATTAAAATTTAAAAAGGGGCGCTACAATTATTTTTTGCCCCGGGCGACAAATTCTCTAGATCCGGCACTGTACATAGTGTTATAGTACATATTTAGTTATTTCAAGTTTCTGACATTTTAATTTTCCAATTTATAATAGTTTTTACTCTCTTTTGGTAGTAATATCATAGATTATATGAATATAATTATATTATATTCATATAATCTGCAGTGGTATTATTATGTATCACTTATATAGTCAGTAACCATGACTATAGTATATTTGTTATTTTTTTTTTTATAACAACTTACTATACGTGATATTTCCCTTATAAAAGGTAGTTTTTTGTAACCCATTACGAAAATTACTTAGAAAATCAAAAAATTACCTCTATAAAGTAGGTACTAACTAAAACAAATTTCTTACCAAAAACTCTTGCCTGATACATAAAATAAAAACAAAAATACATTGTACAACTAATATGCACAGAATCTAAGAGGTATTTAATATTTATGTATAATTATAATTAATTAATAAATGTATTATTATGTAATAAAGGCATACCAACTATATTAAGAAATTATTATAGTGATTATTAATGAACAAACTAAATAAAAAACACAATAACACATAGGTATACTAAAACTTTGTATTACATACTAAATATTTACTATACAATACTTGAAAAAATTACATACTCTATTACTTCGGTGTTTATAGATTCTTTTGATTTTGCATTCCACAGTTCTATATATTTAAAAATTCGTTGTGTGAACTTTTCTTCTAAATTTTTATTAATGTTGTTTAAAGTTTGCATTTTTCTAAAAATTAATAGATACAATCAATATTATTTATTTATTATTTTTAGTAATTATTTTATTTTTGCACTATAATAAAAATAGTATTCATTTACGTTGTGTATACAATATACACACCCGAATAGTAGGACACTGATAACTAGAGTTAGGATGTTTATGACCCTATAAACTCTAAAAAATGCATGCAAATAAGCCCAAAAAATATCAAAATATGTTTTTAAAACAAATATAGACATAAAATACATTAAAAAATTTAATTTTATTATTTTTTAAAAATATACATTGATAAAATTTGTTTTGTAATTTTAGACAATAAATTTAAACATTATTTTTAGCTATGTTTTACACACTCTAAATTGATTCGAACAGTAAGAATTTTTTCAGGTTTTCGAACAGGAACTCGCGTTGATTGACGGATAACAAATTTTGGGAAGACGAAAAATTGCATTCAACATTGTCAGACATAATGGGCGCAAATCGAAAATATACACAATCATCTGGTAAACTATCTTTTTGACTTATATTTTTCACGCGTTCACGTGAGTTTATTTATTATTTATGTTTTATTAAAAAATCATTATTATCAAAATATGCATTTATTCATAAAAACCCCTAGAAATGTAAAAATATACAAAATAAAAATTAATAAAACTGCTTCTACATCATATAAGACAAATTTATAATTTGGTCTACCATTTGCAAGACTAAAACAAAAAGCAGTGCTTGGAAGGAACGTGTTCAAAGGAACTCATTCAATTCATTTCATCAAATTTTCAAGAATGTATCGGGAATGAAATTTCTTTTTGTGTAAAGAAATGTATTGGAATTTTGTTAATTTTTTAAAAATTATAGTTTTAAAACCAGTCTAGATAGAGATGGTGGAAGTTAGTTATTGGTCCTCGGACAGAATAGTGTATTATTATTATTTTAGATTTTTATTTCTATCAGGTTAATATTATAATTTTATTAAATAATATATCACTTATTTTTCATTGTTCTAACAGCCCTCTACATATTTTCTTCTTCTCTTATTATTAAAGTTATCTAAATTAAGGGGATCAGTGGAATAAGTGTGCAAGTTCACATTCACAAATTATTTAGTAAGAAAAAAATGTTTTAAGAGATAATTTATTTTAAATAAAAAATTCTAAAAATGTTTATTGTATTACCAAGTATCATCAAAGGGTGTATCTTTTTATATCTTGTCAATATTATAGTTCTTAAAAATTCTATTTAAGCGCAGAACAATATAATATTGGACTTTCCTGTTTTTTTTTTATTAATATATTATACAGATTAAAAATAAAATTGTATACTTTATTTTTGCACAAATAGTTAAATTTTATTTTATAACATATTTTTAAGACAATAATTTAAATTAATTTTTAATATAAAATTGACTTACCTTTTTATCCCCCAAATAAACTTTTTTTTTAATTTGGGTTATTTCTACACTCCCCCCTTCCCATTGGCAGCTATTACCAACACAATATTATCTAATGCAGAATAACCGGACAAGTCCGGATAATGCCTCGAGAGCAATTTCATTAAAAGTTATCAGTATCTTACCATGCTATCACATATTAATTTGACTTATTACAGAATATAATTATTTTCATCAATATTTTTAATTACAAATGTTATATATTTATTAATATTTATTTATGTATTTTTACTCAGTTATAGTTTTATTGTTTTTCAGTACCTCATATCTTTTTGTTATTATTGTTAGCATTGTCTTTTATTTGAATAGATTTAATAAAAAAGATACTTTTATTTATTAGCAAATACAAATAAATACTACTTTATTGAATTTGCGCATACAAATTTAAATGACAAAATATAAATTAAAATACAATCCTATTGAGTTTGGTTTGCTCCCTAAATACAAGCTATATTATGATATTACCAACAAACTTATAATATGTTTGTGTCAAATTAATTTACCTATTAGTAGATGCTACTATGCTAGGTACCATTATATCAACAAAAATAAAAAAATTATAAACAATTTCAAAGTAATTGTATGATTTGTACGCCGAGTACAAAAATAAAAATGTTAACTGATATGTGATATGATAAAATTACTCTCGAGGCGCTGTCTCTAGATGCTAGTGTTTGGACATATACAGTTTACGCTAAGAGATAGCAAAACTGCGCAAGTTCATATCAGTGTAATCAGACTGAAAACAAATATGAAATTTAATTTTTACATCAAACTGTTAATGGTTTTCTTTACAAAAACACCATGAAAAAACAATTTTTTCGAAAATGGAATTGCCTACCAACTTTTAATTTTACTTTACTAAATCTACATTGAATAATTCTTCAAAATATTTTTTCATTCTATTTATCATCACTTCTTTGTCCTTTATTAATACCCCGATTTCCCACATTTTGTTTATATTACCTTTCACACTCCACTCTCCAATCTCAATCAGCTTTTTTGCAAATACTTTTTCATTCTCCACAGTTAATATCCACCATTTAATCCTTGGTTCTTTTCTTTTTCTTTCTTTTTTTTTCTAAACTAAATCTCCATAATCATCTTGCTAAATGCCTTGCAGTTCTTACACTGTTTTAAACTCCCTCTCCCTCACATAAAATATCAATTTTTGACTTACTCTCTCTACTCTTATGTTATATCATGCTCTTTTCTCTTCTTGAAAAAAGTATTTTTAATGTCTAATTCATATACATTTCCTATCTCATTTCTCAAATGTCCATGTATTTTATCATAATCTATTCAATAACTGCTCATATATCTATTCATATCATCCCCAATTACAATATTCTCAACAACTAATATATTTCTTGCTAAGCTAAGAATCGAATATAAATTAAAGAAAAAGTGAAATGAAAATCAGTCATAATATTTTCAAGTAATTTTGTCTTACGATTTGTAATTATCCAATTTATGTTTTAATTCTTCAGCTTCTAGTTTAAAGCAA
This sequence comes from Pemphigus obesinymphae, assembly GCA_025469235.1. Classification (NCBI taxonomy): domain Eukaryota; kingdom Metazoa; phylum Arthropoda; class Insecta; order Hemiptera; family Aphididae; genus Pemphigus; species Pemphigus obesinymphae. The sequence continues at coordinate 6,445 of JAIPRL010005987.1, read as the reverse complement.
GTGGAATGTTTGCACTCAGATTTTAGAAAACTAATATTTTCTTCTAATTTATGTACAACTGTTGTATGGCCCCGTACTTTATCTTCTACATCTTTAACATGTTTCCTGAAAATATGATTAAAATATAATTTACAAAATACATTAATTATTTATATTTCTTTACTTACTTTAATAAAATCAATTGTTCTTTTCCTTTTACTATTTCTTTTTTTAAATTTTTTATCTCTTGGTCCTTGCGAGCGTTTTGAAATGCAAGAGCTTCCATTTTATATGAAGATGATTGGTTTTTTATATTATTTGAATAATTAAAATGTAATTTAATAACTTGCTTTTCAGTTACTTTTGAATGACAATATGGACATGTTTGTGATCTTAAAATGATAATAATAATAAAATGTATGGTAAATTAAATAAATTAATATTTAATAATCTTAGGAGAAATATATCTATTTTTTGGTGCAACTTGACATAATATTATATACTAATAAATTTAACTGTCTCTAAATGGAGGACAAAAACAGTACATCCAGTAGATATATTCCTTCTCAAGAAAAGCAGTTAAATTATTGACTAAAAATATACTTTTTAATCCATATCATGAGACACTGATCGTGGAAAACATGACCACAAGGTGTAGAATGAACAGATTCAGGAGAAATCCCAGTAAAAATATCTTCACATATTGAACAATATGATACCATTTTAACTTGAAACATTAAAAAATTTAAATTTAAAATAGGTACCTATGTATAAAATAATCATCAAAATTTATGGGGATATCAGATAATAATTATTACTAATATTGTGGCCTTACCTATATTTCTAGAACTTCTTTGATTGTATTCAGGAATCTTAAGATAATGTATACAAAAATATACGAGCAATAAATGAAACTGGTTATTATATTAAGTTATTATGCTTTTAATTAAGTAATTTAATATATATTATATAATAATACCTGGCCTACAATATTACACATACTTTATTATGATATAGATATTACATTTAAAATTGATAGTAATTATTACGTCTCGTGAATCCAGGTTAGAATAGGTCCTACTTATTGTAGGAGGCAATTAAAAAGAAGTAACGGTGGGAAACAGAGTGGATAAGGATAAAAAAGAAAATCTTATTTAAAAATGAAAAAGTAGCAGAAAGATGGAAAGAGTATATGGAAGAACTGAACGAAGGGAATGATATTGAAGATGAGCCAATTTATTTTGAAAATGAAGATGTAAATATAAATGAAAAGGGACCAGCAATAACTAGAAAAGAATTATATAAAGCATTGAATGATCTAACTAATAAACTAGCAACTGGAGTGAATGAAATACCAGCAGAGGTACTACAGAATTTAGACAATGCAACAACTGAAAAGCTATCTAATATCATCACCGATTGTTATGAGAGAGGAAAGATCTCAAGCGACTATTACAAGTAAATGCAAACGACTGCTCTAACTACAGGACAATTTCTATTTTATCTCATTCATCTAATCATACAATATATTGAAAGGTAAAATAGAAGACCAATTCGGATTCAGGAATGAAAAAAGGACAAGAGAAGCGATTTTAGTGCTACATCAAATACTCAATATAAGAATAGAGCTAAACAGAAATACATATGCCACATTCATTGATCTAGAGAAAGTGTTCGATAAAATAAATTGGAAATATTTATTTAGAATGTTGAAAGAGAATAGAATAGATAGGAGATTGATTTTAAAACTGTACAAATCTCAGACAAATATGATTGATATCAACGGAACAATAAAACAAGCCAAGATCAGAAAACAAATTGGACAATGATTATTTATTTAATATCTTCATTGAAGCATCAATAAATTAAATGAAAAGTAAGACAGGAGGAGTAAAGATCAATCTACAGTGTAAGATTTGCTGATGACATGGTACTACCAGCAGTCTCAAATGATAGAAATAAAATGTTTTGGCAGATATATTTGATAGCACCAACTGGAGATCAATGGACAGAAGACAAAAACAATGTTGATAAGTAAAGTAAATAATAATGAAGAAATAAACATCAAATTAAGAAATAATCATATACAGAAAGTCAATGAGTTTTGCTATCTAAGAAACATAATTTCAAATAGAAACTAAACAATAGTTGATACAAAGAGAAGAATAACTCTTGCCAAACTAGCTTTCCTCAAAAAGTAGAACGCCAATTATTTGAATGTCAATCAACCGAACGTCCAATTATTAGAACAAGAAAAAAAAAGGTTTGGTCTTTTAATAACTCAATCAAGAAGATTGAGGGATTTATTTGATTTAAAGAGAAAGTCAACAATGAGCAGACTAAAATATCATAATTTTTTAAACCTTTGTAATAAATAATGTAGGTACATACCAAGTCAGTTTTTTCTTTTTTTTTTACTTTTAAAATATTTATAACTTGTTCCTTTTCATTTTTATGATATTAATTATTTGTTTATTGTTACAAATGTTAAATTATATTATAAATAATAAATACAATGTATTCATATAGGTAAAAGTATAACTTTTAATGTGTCATATTTAAATTATCTGGACCATCCTTGACATTAATTAGTCCGGATAATGCACCTTAAACTTGAAACTTGTAAAAAGTTTATTAAAACTTTTATATGGAGTATCTTAAGTTACGCATATGAGACATAGACAATAACGTAGAGAGATAAAACAGACTGCAAGCAGTGGGGATGTGGATGTGGAGGAAGATGATTAAGATCAATTGGACGGAACGAAAATCAAATGAAAGAGTTCTAGAAAAAAATAGAAAAGAGGAATCTAATGAATAATATTATGGAAAAGAAAATCAAATTTATTGGGCATTAAATCAGCTACAATAATTTTCTTAATAACATAGTTGAAGAAAAAATGATGGGACGACAACCAAGGTTTGTTGAACAGTTGCCTTTAGAACATGATGATGAGTTATAATTAAAATTTGATGTAGGTATATTGATATAGTTAATATGAAAATTAATTAATAAGATAGTGTATATAATAACTTTATATATACATTTATAATATTTTACCGGCAAAAGCCCAGATTTACATAATAGTACATTTAATATATACATCTTTCAATGTCTACATATCTTATAAAATTTAACATTGATAAGTTTACAATTATAATTACGTAAAACATAGACGAAAACAGAAACAAAAAAGATTTAAAAGAGACTGAAATAGTGGTAGGTACCTATTAAAAAACATATATACATATAAATGTATATAATTTTTGAGGGGGGGGGGAAATGTATTAATTTGGCCAACTGATTTAACTTTATTTTGAATGAGCAAGATTTGGTATTTTCTAAAAAATATTTCCTTACAACCACAAATAAGCAAATAAAAAAAAAAAAAAGTCATCAATTAATTTTATCATTAAGTATTGAATCTCTTACATTAAGCATGGCCCTTAACACGATAGCCGACTGACTATACGATTTAGCCAACTGAAGTAAATTGTGGGAGGGGGACAAATTTCTGAATATAATGTAGCAAGTTTATTGTCTTGACTAAAATATTGTGATACATTTGTATGTAATTGCAAACTAATAATATTGATGTATCTCGATGCACTTGATAAAATAATTGAAAAACAAGTTTGATTAGATACCTACCTATAGGTTTAAGTTCCTACATACAATAAATCTCAACATTAAGAAATAAAACACTATAGATACCTTACCTAATAAATCGTCTTCATCATCTTCTTTACCTTTTCTGCCAACTATTTGGAGTCGGTCACTCTAGTTCTTTATTTCCACTTAATTCGATCACCCGCATCCTCTTCACTTACATTCATTCACCTCATATAACTCATATTACATCCCCCCACCTCTTTTTCGGTCTTCCTCTTCCCCTCTTTCCATCAACACACATTCCCTCGTGTCTTTTCCCGCTTTAAAATATGCCAAAACAATTAATCTATTCTCTCTATTTTTTCTACTATTAAAGCCACTCCTATACTACTTATCTCTTATATAGGTTTTAATTTCTCATTTTATCTTTTCTGGTCACTCCACTCGTCCACCCTAACATTCTAATAATACAGGGAAAATTATGAATTAAAAATGATTTAACTAGAATTGTGGAGTTAAATGATAGGAGTTGAAACACTTATTACGAAATGTAGAGAGAAAAATTTTTGAGATTAATTCAAAGCTTTACAACAGTGTATAAATGTATAATTTGAACGGCAAAACGTATTTCCATTGATTTATACTTTGATGTTAGGTACTTGTTGCAAAACGAAAAATTGGTTCATAATAATTACCTTCATTTGCAGCATCCGTTTTCAATAATTGATTTGTCGGTGTGGTTAATATCGAGCGTTGTCAAGACCAGAGCTGAGTTTCAGGGCTGGGCACTGTGGCACGGTAGTAAAAGTGAGTCAGTGTCTACTCTGTATCATGTTCTGTGTCTACATTGATAACCATGATCCATGAAAACCACGATTTAAGATAATCGTGATGAAAACTAACACAAAAAAGACAATATCACTTATCAAATACTATGGTAAAGACTTCTCGAATATTATGTCTCGTATTCACTATTCAGGTGGATAACTATTTATAGCACGAAGTAACGTACGTTCCGATAGCAATTTCTGATAAGAGATCTCAGGTGTACCCACGGACTAAGATACTTACTAGTATCTTTAGTATCTTAGTCCGTGGGTGTACCGAAACGCACAGAAATTTAATGTAATATGAACGCCGTGTGATCGTAGGCCATACATGCATGTGAAAGTGTCAACAATATACAAGGCGTAATACTAGAATAGCAATAACTAAATATGTTGTATAAGGTGTAATTACAATATTTATATAATTATAAATTATATAATTACAAAAACCGTTACATGGTGTATAAACGCAGTATGAGAATTTGAGGAAAGGTAAAATTTTTTAGAAACTCTAGTTAAATCGACGTATATACCGAATTTCTGCCATGAGGATTTTTTAAAAACGAAAAAAAGCTATTTTTGTCCATCGTCGATTGAGTTGTCTGTAAAAATTTTGAATACTCCAGCTTGGAAAATTCTCTATTTTTCATCGACTTTTTACTTTTTTAATATTTATTCCTATAAAACTAATATAAAACTTTATAGTTTATATAGTTTTATATAATAACTATATATATAAATAGTTATTTTAAATTAAAAATCTTAAAATATCAAATATAAAAATTAAAAAAAATTTGATTAGATAGGTAAGTGTTTAAGTTAATTTGTTTTTAAATTCAAATCTGTTATCAAAATCCATAAATCCGATAAATTGCTATATGATAGACAAAACAATATATGTACCTACGTCCTACTAAAATTATAAAATACATTTTATAATCTAAATACAGTCTGTGGTATAACAATCCTCTTCCGTAGTATTTTTCACAATTTTCTTGTGACGTGTAAAACCTGTTGCACTCGGGGGAAAACTGGGCAAAGCGAGGTTTTAGTTCATACAAAGATGTGAAAATAGCAAGTTCGATAAATATTCGTATTTTGTCCATCTATTCATCCAAAACACTTTAGGACTATCTTCTAGAAAGTTAAGGTCATTTTCCGCTGCAGCATAGGTAGAATATTTTTAAAACTAATTAATTAATATAATAATATTATTTTATATTAATACCCAAATGTAAAGGCGGTTCCACACAAAATACATAAATTATATTTAATACAAAATTTGAAAAATACCACAATAATATAATATAGTAGGTACTATGTTATGTTGAGTAAGTAAACCTACTCAACATATTATGTTATAATTAAGATATTATAGATATTTTATATTTTGTGGTTAAACTATAGATAAAATTGTTATGTTCGTATATTCTTTTATTTATTTATTTATTTTTTTGTTTTCTATTTTTTTACTGTTACGCTTCGTATGTTTATTAATTTTAATTATACCTACTAATTATAAAAATTCGCTGTGTCAAGGGGGTCTCCCACGGCGCGTGGCTCGGCGAGCCTGGTACTAGCCGAGCCGGCTCGGTATACTACACGCGCCGTGGGAGACCCCCGGCTCGGTTCGGCTCGGACGAGCGCGGCGCGGCTCGTGTCTATCCGAAAATTGTCGGTAGATTGTTCCCGCGCCAAAGGAGACGAGCCGCGCAAAGTCGAGCACTCCAACGGGCGCGTGGATCGGCGAGCCTACCTCAATAATTATCATCATGTTTATTATTTTTTTTATTATTATTTTATTTTATATTAAGTGATAAGTTTAAAAATATACATTATTAATATTACATACACTCATACACAACATCAACATGGAGTGGACAAATGAAGTAGTTCTGGAGTTTCTGGAGCTATATGAGGCCAAACCCGAAATTTGGAATCCACGAAATCCAGACCACAAAAATAGAAATGTCGTCCATGATGCATGGAAATCAATTGAAATGAAATTAAGGTTGGATTAATTTTT
>JAIPRL010005986.1:0-29445 GCA_025469235.1 Pemphigus obesinymphae | reverse complement strand
GGATGACTGCTCTAGAAGCAGTCGAAATATGGGTGGGTTGCGTCCAAAGCGTCAGACGCCGCGTCTGACGCGGCTAGGAAAACACTTATACAGAAATCCTATTAACCAGTCCAATGAATCTGACGCGTCTAGGAAAACGTACCTTTATAGAAATTTAATTCTCCGGACCGTGTCCGACGCCGCTCAAAGCGCGTTCCTCTGCCGTTGCCGTTTTAAAACCTCCGGTCGTTTCGGAATTTTTACGCCTTTCGTTCCTCTGCTTTTTCGACTTTTCTCCGAGCTTTCGACGCCTGGAAGAAAAACAAATTTCTTGACTCGGCGACTCGCCGTTTGTTATCACCGCGGAATATTTCTTCCGCGCCGTCTGTTATCACTCGACGTTCTCCCGCGCCGTATTATCGCCCCAAACTTTCGAAAGCGGCCTGTTTCGGCACCGCGGACATCGGATTCGCGTTTCCCGGCGTCCTTAACCTCGGACCGGACGTATTTTACGTTATTTTGCGTTCCCGTACGGTATCGTTACGAAGTCGAGCCGCCCGTATTAATTATACAACTTATTAGTACAAATTTCGTAATATTGTTCGTGTCGGTTAATAGGGTCGCTCGATAAGAATTGGTGTTAGGACGCGACGATGCCACACGATACCGTTCGATATTTTTTTGCATTTTTCCCCCATTTTTCCGTTATCACTCGATGTTTTCCAATATCTGAAATCGTATTTTTTTATCTTTAACTTTTATTTTTGTGTACCTACCTATTTACCAATGTATACGGTACACGGCGCCGCGCGTCTTTGCCGTCATGATCTTTTTTCCCAGTTTTTCATTATTTTATATATTTGTATGCGTTGTATTTTGTATTTTAAAAGCAACGAATGCACCAAAAATAAGACAAGTTTGGACAGAGTGATACATGCTCAGGTTGTCGATCGTTTGTGCTCATATAAATAATTGTAATAATAATGTGCGAGTGGAAGAAAAAATGCGATTCCCAATACTCGCTGATTTCCGTTATCACTCTACGTTCTCCCGCATCGTCGTATTATTGCACCAAACTTCCGAAATTGGCTTTAGCGACCTTTGTCGGCATTTTTCGACTTCGGATTCGCGTTTTCCGGACGTTTTAACGCCCGACCGAACGTTTCTTTGTCTATCGTTCGTCTCCGATCGACCGGGACGTTCGTTCCGAATACACGTATATATTGTCTGTCTATATATACGTAACAGTGTCGTACGTTATCTGAATAGTTTAAATACAAGAAATTTCCAACGCTTTATAATCGATTTTGTAGCTTAATAGGAACAGCAATGAACTTTCGATGCGCGTACGCCGATTCGAATCTCACTCCGCCTATCTGTTTTTTTGCGACTTTTTTTTTTTATCTAATATCCGAAATCGTTATATATTTTTTTATAATATTTTTTTTCGTTTGTTTGAATTAAATTTTGTACAAAAATGTTAAACATTGTTATTTATACCAGCAAAATATTTTAAATTCAAATAACACTTCATAATTTTTTTGTTTTTCCAAGAATATTATATAATCTAACTATGAACAGCTTACAATTTGAATTTTTAAAGATGAAATACGTGAAAATAATGGTATAGTCCATAGATACATAACCAGTGAATTAATTACAAAAAAAAAAAAGTCTTTGGACGAAGTTTGGTTAACATTTAAAAAAACTAGTTACGTGGAATGTAAAAAATATAAAAGATTTTTTTACAATTTTCTTGATATATCTACCTTCATGCATATTAAATGAAAAATTAAAATAAGTTTGAAAATAAAAAGACACAATAAATACATAAAGAGAAATAGACACTACATTCGCAAAATTAAAATTTTTTTTGATTACAATTATAAACAAATTTACAAATTTATACGCGAAATTAAATCCAACAATGGAGTACCTACGCTCTGAAGTTGATCACAATAGTTTAAGCGCTATACATACTCACTCTATATCCCAAATCTTTTATAATTAGTTTACTTCTGGATATGCTCTAGATCAGCGCTTCTCAACCTGTGGTATGAGTATGACTAGTGGTACGTGGAAAGCTTATAGGTGGTAGGCGAAAAAAATCTCCCTTTATAAAAAAAAAAATTGTAATTAAATATTATTTGGTTTATTTGATATTAGCTGATTTTATATAATATCGATGATGTTGAGGTCGTTTTTAATCATAGCAATTAAAATAACGATAATATAATTCGATACAGCATATTCTTATTTGATAATAACTCGCTTTTACATTAGTTCCTTTAGTTTATTTAGAAGTGCCACGCAAGTAGTTTGCATCAAGTATATTTTATATTATACTTATTATATTTTTATATTTTTATGTAGTTTTTTTTATTTTATTTTGACATAAAATTGAGTAAAAATGAAGAAAGCCGAAGATAAAATACTAAGAAACAGAGAACATAGCCAAATCGTAAATATGACGATAATTACTTACGATTCATATTCATTGAAAATTTTGGTTTGAAAAATTCTACCCCGTCACCTCAATGTGTAATTTGTCATGAAACATTTTCGAATCAAACCCATCACTACTTGTGTGCCTTCAATTATCGAAGCATTCAGAAACAGACAATAAGCCGATTGTATTTTTTGAGAAAAAAGTTACCTTTTTCCCGAAGGAATTGTAATGCATATGATTAGTTTTACGAACTTTAATGAAAGTATCGTTAAAGCACTATATTTAGTGAATTTAGTTATTACTAAAAATGAAAAACCACACACAATTGGAGAAACACTAGTGTTACCTGCAGAAAAATTAATCATGCGATGGAGACATCACATGATTGGAGACGAGGCTTCAAAAGAGATAGAAAAAAGTATCACTTTCAAATGATACTGTCAAAAGAAGAATTTATGACATATCATTGAATATAAAAATAAATTATTACTTTATTTGAAAGAATATAAATTCTTCGCTTTTTAAATTTATGAGAATACTTATATTGTTAACATGGCTCAATTAATAACATTTATCCGTTTCGATTGCAATTATGAAATTATTGAAGAGTTTTTGTTTTATAAGCCTTTACAAACCCATAAACCATCTAAAATTATTTTTACAACCATTAATAAATATTTGATTGAAATAGATCTGCCGTGGAGTAAATGTGTAGACTTTTGTTCTGATGGAGCCAAAGCAATGACTGGAAGGCTGACCGAAGTTACAGCAAGAATAAAAAAAATTTCCCCAGTATGTAAAACTACGCATTGCATGATTCACCAGCAAGCGATTTTTGGATTAGTATCCAAAAACATGCCTAGAAGTTTAAAATTAGTTCTTGATAGTGCTGTAAAAGTCGTAAATCTATTCAAAGCTAGACCTCTCAATTCAAGACTATTCACAGAATTACTTAACGAAATTGGCAGTACTCATAACTTCCTTCTTCTCCATACAGAGATAAAGTAGTTTTCACGAGAAAAAATCCTCACCAGGCTAATCGAGCTAAGACCAGAAGTTTTATAATTTTTGACTGATATTAATGAAAAAATTTCCAAGTTGTTTTGTGATTACGAATAGTAGTCAAGACTAGCATACAGGGATGATATATTTGACCGTTTAAAAGTTTTAAATATGAGTCTGCAAGAAACAAACACAAACATATTTTGTGCTAGTGATAAAATTAATGCGTTCGTGAGAAAGTTGGATTTATTTATTTCGAAAATATCCAAGAATAATGTTACAGCATTTGAGACACTAAACATATTTCGGAAAGACAACGAAATTCAGCCAAATTCAAATATATTTTGGAATTTTGGAACACGTACAATCACTAAAATTTAACATTTCATAATATTTCCCTGAGGATAACTCAGAAATGAAAACATTTTCCAAGATCATTATAATAAGAACATTCCAGATGTTATTTTGGCAAAATAATCAATAAGTGACTCTGACTAAAAACCACTTTTAAAACCAAAAAGATCTCAAATTTTTAGCTGGACGTGTAATAAGAATACTCAGTATTGTCCACACAGCCCTAAAAATTTTAATCCCTTTTGTGTCAATATATCTGTACAAAAATGTATTTTCCAATTATTGTGCACAAAATATAAATAAAAAAATTAATTGAACTTCGAAAATGATTTAAAACTTAAAGTTACCAATATGGATTTCAATCGTCATCATCTGTTCAAAACAACACCAACCGCCTCATTGAAGTAAACCATAATAATAATAAAAACTTTACATATTTAATTTTATTTTATTACTTTTTGTGCATTAAATTCTTATATTGTCATAATTTTGTAGATTTTGATAAAGTAAAATTCTATATATGTATATAAAATAAACTTATAAATTTTCAATAAGCAAAAAAAAATAAATAGGTTATTAAGTTAGGTGATACGTAAACATTTTCAAACTGTGTAGGTGGTACGTGAATATAAAAAGTTGAGAACCGCTGCTCTAGATACTAAAAACTGTGTCACCGAATCACTATCTTTATGGATTTGTTGGTCTGAAAGGCAATATGACAGTTGGGCCAGATGGTTTATATGGCGATTTCCTATGTTGCATTAGATCACAAACTCTCTCGTCATCTGCAATTATAGAATCAGTCATGTTGAATATCGATCTCAAGTGAATGCAATTTATCTTTACTTAGAAAAAGCTTTTATCCGCTTGATTTACATAGTAATTCTCTCCATCATTAAAATTTTTGGTAATGGGAACTTCTATTATCTTATGTAATATCTTACTGACTCTTTTCAATTGGTCAAATTATTTTACTACAAAGTTCAAACTGTAAGAAATTCCTTCAGGTGTACCTCAGAATGGGCACTTATCTTTTTTATTATTTTCTTTAGTCCTTAAATGGTATTATTACTGTCTTTAAACACTGTAAATTTTTACCTTAATAAGAGGTAATTTTTTTTAGACGATTTCTGTAACCACTATAAATTATTAAGTCTAGTACGTTATAGAACGTGTTGAGATTAGATTTATATGTGAAAAAGTTCGAATTTATATCCTTCTCCTGAAATTACAACTTGCTTGGTTTTACCTATGTGATTTATGGTATGTCAATTAGATATTTCTCATAAAATCCGAATAAACTTTATTTTGTTTTTTAGTCCGGTTAATATTAGTGTATGCCTCATTTGAATATAACCCTTATACGGTGTCTAAATTCAGTGCAGCTAGAACAGGTTTACTGGATCTCTTTAGCTTTTGAGGTTTATATGTTTAAAATAGATTTCCACCATATAACTACTCACAGGTACTCAGTTATTTAGGGGTATGTACTCTAGCTGACCAACGCTTGGAAGTAAAATTCTCCTTTTTTAAATTACATGATGGTTACATCAGCTCTATCTTATAAGCTTACATACGTTTTCGTATCCCTATGCGTTCCTCCCGCTCCCGGACTATTTTACATATCCCAATACATTACATCAATTACGGTAATATCCATATCCTACATAGGATATCTCGTAAAACCAACACTTATGTAAAATTTCATTACCTATACCGGCCGTTATAATTTATATGTAAACAGATAATTTATTATTATAACTTTATTATATTTGTGCATTTTAATATGTATATTTATTTAGTATTCAGGTTAACGCCCAGTGTGTAATTATTTAATAAATTAATATACAATTTATTATTAAAAAAATGATTTAAAAAATACGAAAACACAAAAAATACATTATTAAATTACATAATTAAAATATACATATGTAGATATAACTAAAAAGTTCTAACTATTTATTATTTAATTATTCAAGATATAATTAATTATTACGTTTCAATACTAGTAATATTTATATCGATTTAGAATCATTGAACTCACTGTGAATCAGTAGAGGTTCGACATTAATTCAATTATTTCGATTTTAAAAATTAATATATATTTTTGACTTGAGATTTTTAAGATATTTTTTGAGAATATATATTTTATAAAAAAATGTTCTGCCTTTTTGTATTTCTATATTTTAGTCATTTATTCAATAATATAAAAATATAACTGATAAAAAATTACAAGAATCGGGTATGATAAAGTACTTTTTCAAATATGGGTTATATAGAATTGTTTCGTTCTGAACTCACGATATTTTCAATAGCCAATCTATATAATGGACAGTATGTGCACATCACTCAGAATTTAAAACGTCGTCGTCGCTCGATGGCTTCTAATTTATTATTGTACTATATAACAACGGATTACTAGGACTGTTTTACACGTATTATACGAGATGAATAAAACGTTTTTGGTCGGTAAATCTAACAGGATTTACGGGGAAACGTCAGCCGTGGACGTTTAGTCGGATATATTCGAAGTTCGTAAAAACAGCCTAACCGTGAACCCATATTATTTTATATATTGCTGCCTTAGAATGAAAATGTTCCATCGTGATATTTGAATTTATCCTGGAAACAATTTTTAAGAAGTATTTTATTTTTTATACAATAAAGGAACAAACACTTTTAATTTAATACATAAATGAGGATTAACGGTGGCTAAGATTGTAGTTACATAATATTATAAAAAGCAGTAAAATAAGAATAAACTGATACTGTGACATACTGATTAAAATAAAAAAGTTCAGTCAAGGTGGGAGTAAAAGTATTTTACTCGTCTGGTGTCAGTAAATGTATGCACTTCGCTTATTGGATAAGATACTTTTGGTGGATATGTATTACATTTGAAACTAATAATAAATCATAAAACAATTCTAAACTAAGCTACTAAGCTTAACTAAGCTAATTTTTTTTTTTAATATAAAAAATTAACTCTTTAAAGTACCAACTATAGAACACTTATTCTACCAAAAAAACTATATAAATCAATAATATTTGAATGATTTTACTCGAATACTATACAAAATTATGTGTCATCCATGTAAACTTCTTTATTATAAATCATATTATACTTGCAGTATAGTAACTACGACAAGAATATAATAGATTAATGAATGATTGTTTAGTTTACATTATATGATCGGTATATTAAAAAATTAGTTACTATTTTTGGTTTTAATAATATTAAATAATGATTTTTTTTTTTTTTAGACTTTTACGAGCCATTTAGATTCTTTGCCGCCAAAACTACTTTCTTCCATTGCTCTCTATCATATGTCTGTTCCCAGTCTACTCCAATTTCTTCTAATAATTCCTTGACGCTGTCTTTCCATCTTTTCCGCGGTCTTCTCCTTGGTCTCTTTCTCCTCGTCATATATGTCAATGCTCCTTTCAATATATTTCCATCGGCGCGCCACACATGGCCTGCCCATTCTATCCTTGTCCCTCTAGTGAATTGGACCACATCTTCTCTTTTGTAAAGCTGGTACAGTTGGGCGTTAGTTCTTATTTCTCATTTCTGTTCCGTATTGTTGAATACGGGTCCGTAAATTTGTCTAAGAACTTTCCTCTCGAATAAACGTAGTTTTTCATCATCGCCTCTCGTCATTGCCCATGTGGCACATGCATATGTCAATACAGGGCGGATGTAACTTATGTATAAATGTTTTTTTGTTTTCCTTGACAACAGCTTAGATTTAAAGAGGTTTTTCAGTGCATAAAGGCATCGGTTAGCAGCTCCCAATCTGATATTGATCTCTTCATGCATGTTGTTTTGATTATTTAGGGTAGAACCGAGGTACTTGAACTCTTGTACTTGTTCAAAAATATTATTTCCCACTTGGAGGTTATTATGATCATCCCCTCCTCGTTTCATCATCAAGTATTTAGTTTTTTCACTGTTGATTGTTAAGCCAATATCTTTTTCTATCTTTATCAGTTCTTCAACAGTACTCTGAATACCCTCTCACGAATTCCCAATAATCACTATGTCGTCTGCATAGTGTTTAATATTAAATAATATTGAACAAAAAAAATCCCAATAATTATATTATTTTTCCGCAAGAGATATGGTCAGTATGCGAAGATTAACAGGACTCATTTGAAATACACCTTTCCCTGATGCGGTAAGCAATGCATCACCGGTGACATCTAAAAGGCGCTAGTATACATTTCTCTGTCTTGCCGGGGAACGTACAATATCCGGTTGCCACTTGGACTTTGGAGAGAGAAATTTGGCTCCAAGACACCTCTTTTATATGAATATTATAATTTTCTCGTGACATTGAAAATAGAACATATGTTATATACAGTATATATGTATTATGTATAGGTACCTAAATCATACTGCATACATCATATAAAAAGTAGTTTTTCTTTACGCTCAAAAATCCACTGGGAAAATTAAAAAATAACCTCTTTAAATACTACATAGAATACATTTTTTATAAACAACTTCTCTATACCAAAACTTGTATTCGATTTCATCTGGCCAAAAAGTCAATTTGAAAAAAAATGAATATACAAAATCAATCAATATACAATCAATATAGGTACCTTCTTCGCTATGCTCAGAATCTAAAATTTTAGGAGTATTATTATTGTTCAATTATATATGATAAAATAATTTAATATTTATTATTATGTAATACCTATATACCACATATAATGATTGATAATATTATATTGACCATAAAATGTCACATGTTTATTCTATTGATTGCTTCATTTAGTATATATCATAAACTGTACATATTGTTGTCTTTATTACTATTTGCTCTATGATATGGACCTAAAAATCTCATTTTTAGCTTAATATATGTGCATCATAAAAATATAAATATATAAATTACCTAGTAATTGATATTATAAAAAAGCATATTTTGAAATAATCTGATTCGGAATAATATTAATTTTAAGGCTTAACACAGCAAAATATATTTGGATAAATTATTCGATAATAATTTTGACTGAATTGACGCGTGCGCACCCAAAGAAGAGGAGAGTACGTATGAGAATGGCGAGTTTCGTAAGTTTATATGTGTTATCCTACTGTATGACTATACATATATCGTATAAATGCATGCGTGCAGTGTATAATAATTCTCTCTATACGTGTGTACTACCTATATCTATATTATATGGTAAATGCATACTCATATAAAACTTGTTGAACTTCACGAGAGTGGTGTACAAAGCAATATAATCGTATATTATAGGTATACGTATTATACGAGTATATTTTTGTTAATTATATTAAAAACCTAGTTTCATATATTGTGTATTCTAAGGGGATTTCATTTTATTGTAATATCTCCAAATAAATTGCTAAAACTCTTAAATTCAATTTTTTTTTTTTAATTAAAAAATGAATACGAATTTCAATAATACTGTTTTTTAAAAAAAAAAGAAAAACTATAATTCAGTAAAAATAAAATTAAGAAAATCAATTAAAAGAGTTCAATTTTTTTGTAAATATTCATGGGTTAACATTTTCATTGCCTACCTACAATTTTATAGCACAAAGATACTAATATTTAGGTTTTATAGGTTTTTATAAATACGTATATCTTTTATAAGACCCTATTAAACGAACTGGTTATTGTTATTAATAATTCTCCTTTTTGCATTTACATATAAGTACATATATATATAATATATACGAGATACAGATATAGTAGGTACTTATAAGAATAAATAGGTCATAATAATATATATTTTTATTGATTTAAAAAAAAACATTAAGAGAAATGGCTATTAGTTACAATTTATACATGAATTTACCATATTAATTATATATTACAATTACAATTTTAATTGAATATGTCATTTCAACAAAATATACACCTTATTATATATATATTTTTTTTTTTTTTAATTTTATTAAATAGATTAGTAATTTTAAGAAAATTATGACCATAATAAAATGGTTAATTATATTAAATAAATTTAACTAAATAAATTTGAAGGTAACATATAAAAAATAATAACTTAACTCAATTAAAAAAAAATAACTTTTTTTGTTTTTCATTTTATATTTAAAACTTAAATCTGATGAATTTTTTTAAATGATTACACACTAAACTTTTCTGCTATTAAATTTTTTATATTAAGTAGGTATTCGAAACTTATTGGGTTACTTTTGTTCAAATATTAAAACATAAACTAGCAATAGTTGTAATGTTCCCATTACTGGCACTTCTTTAGATGTATGGGTCGCCAACCTATAACCCGGATAACACCATACTGGTGAAGGAGGTTATAGGATTTTTAATTTATGAAATTAAAGGTTAGCATAAAATGAGCAAGAGAAATGTTGACAAAATGTATAATATAAACTTTATAAAAAAAAACAACTATGATAGATACTATAATGAATAACAAAAATTATGTAGATAGGTAGTAAAAAAATAATAAATATATAAATAATTGTAACATAAATGGAATAATACACAAAAACAATAATAACAATATAGGTAACACAAATATATAAAAAAATATGGTGACTCACACAATAAGAACAGAGTAGTTAGGTAGGTATGTCTCCGTTATTGGTGTTGATCATCTTCGGTCATCTTAAAATGGCATCTTCGCTTCAATTGCCGGTAGGTATTTGTTTCCTTAGGTAGTACATGATGAATATTATTGAGTTGGTCCACCACCTGGTGCCATCAGGTACATGACCGCGGCCGTGTCCGCGGAACGCAAATTTTAACCTGCCATACTGGTTCCTCGGGCCATTGATATATAATGATTCACCATATTTTATTATTTAGTAACAATAGTTCACTATGATATATTATAATAAATTAGACATTGACTGTTTTGTCTATTGACAAAAGAAAAAAAAAACATACAAGCACGAAAAAACAAATTTTTATTACAACATTAACAGTATTTTACTGATATAATAAGTATATATAAAATAAAATAAAATATTGTGATAAGGACAGATAGATTAGGATAATACTTGGACTAATGACGTTGTGAACAATAGCAACGTATTAACCACAATTGACATCATGAAACTGATGGACTGAACGACACTATTCCCCCTCAGTCATTCTATTCATGATCTTCTATCTCAAAGACTTGTTACGTTACATAGTTCATTCTTGCGTATTAACATTTAACTAATTAGTTATAAAATACTAATAATTAAATAGTTAACTTTTTTTAATTAGTTAACTCCTACCTTTATAAATAACTATAATATGTAGTAAAATGTAGTAGTTAAAACTATATGTATGCAAATAAATAAAATTCGTGAATATCATGATCTATTTAAAAATATTCAATTTAAAACATTTGACCTACCAATAATTAGACAATAATATTAGAATTATATCAAAGAATATTATAATTTAAAATACTGCAATAATTTATTTGTATATTTACATACAAAATTTCCGATTGGCGTTAATGAAAAAATAAAATAATAATAACATAAACATAGTTACTTATATATATAATAACAATAATCAATCCGGTTTGAGATAATACAAATTTTGGTATTATACGTACGTCAACAAAATATAATATAATTAAAAATGAATACAAAAAAATTTAAATTGTTTTTCGTTAATTTTTAAGTAAATATTTGGTAAAAATTAATAATTAGGTATAGGTATAATTCAATAATTCATGTTATAAAAAAAATGTATAAAAGTTTACTAAATTTAATAACTCTGTTTTCTGATATTATGGATAATATGGCTTACAGCTTAAAAATCTATAATACTTATTTCGTCGGCCTGAATTCTTAAACATGAATTTTTTAATCGATTTTCAATTAAATTACATGCTTTACCCTGAAAAATCGCCACTACAGAACATTTAAAAATTGGAAAAATGAGTACATATACCTACCTAGGTATATGATTGTCATTTGTTAAGATAAAGACAATTTATTAGTTGGGAATCGTACATGGATATCTAAATATAGGATATTTTCATAAAGAATTACATAGTGTTAAAAATATTCTAAAAAAAATATATATTAAAACTTAAATCCTATATTATAAATTTGAAAAGCTAGTCAAGCAAAGCAGTATTCTGGTTAGGTAGTCATAATCATGAAGATTAGGTACCTACTGACTAGTGGTCTATATATAGTCTTCATGGTATAGGCAATAGTATATAATAATGAAAAAGCATCAAGATATAATAAATATATAATATAATAAAAAAATATAACTAAATAAACAAACATAAATAATATGTAGGAGGTACCTATAATTAAAAATGTAATGTTTACATTATTATTAAAATTTACCTTATTATTATAAGGCAAATCTTTTTTGGGGCTTTTTTTCTACGACTGTGGCTTGTTTTTCCGCAAATTTTTTCGGAGGCTTTTTTTCCGCATACCTAAAATTTATTGGACCACTTGTTCTTTTTTTATTTTTTTTCATACTGAGTAAACATTTTCCAAATATGACATAATTTATATGGATTATTATCGACTATAAGTTATATATATGAAGATAACATTTCCTCTTATTGTATTAGATTGAAACCTATGCTAAATTTGTTCTATTATTTGCAACCAAGTTTTAATAATTTTCAATCAATTGTTTGGTACAATTCAATAAGTTGGACGATCCTATCACTAAAATATCATTTATGACTCAAATAATCGGTTTAAATAGTTAAAATTCAGTTGAAATTTTGGTGCAGATTTGAAGTCAATCTTGCAATGCGGAGGAGGTAGCCGAATTCACGCAAATCGAGTTTCACAATGATGGAGTTATAGATAAATTTATTATAAGCAACTAAATAAAAAATATATTTTTTGAGCATTATAAATTTTTTCTTGATATAGAAATGCCTGCAATATTTATATTAGTATAGGTAAGAAATGATTCACACATCATTATCAACTGAATTTTAAACACAATTATAAGGTTATTTTGGTATTTTTTTTTTTCGTTAGATTCATGCGCTGGGATTTTTTTTCATAAGTACAATATATTGTGAATAACGTGAGTATCGCAGTTTTGTTTTACCGTCAGTATTATTGTAATTTTTCTCACATTATTGTTGTATTGCAAAATACATTATTAATTAATAATATAATATATTATATATTATTTGAAGGGAATATATTAAGTGAGTGCAAAATTAGCGTTACGAACTATATTTATACAATGGGAATAAACAATATATGAAAATGCAAAACTTAATAATAAATAAATACTAAATAATGTGAATATCAGGAAAATACACCAATCGATTTTGTATAGATACGAAAAAACTATTTTCGTACACGATGTCACTTGTCTGTGAAATATAAAAAAAAGGGTTATACTCGGTACCTTGATGATATTCGAGGTTGGTCGTAATCGACACTTGCGGACTTGACCTAGTAACAACAATAACAATGAACAGACGGCGTTGCTAAGAAACAGTACACCAGGCTGTGGCAAGGTATTATAGTGTTCTCCGACACTTTGACTCTAATTACACTCTTACGCCGTCGCCGTTCGGAAAATATTTCGCACAAAATATTATTGCGAAATTTCGAAATAATTTACGATTTTCTTTAATATATTTAGCTGATTACGTTATTTTTAGAATGCCTTGTATCAAGTGGACCGGTAAGTCCTCCAACGTGCAGAGGTTAGAGCAGATCTCGATGAAAAACGGATTCAGGCCCGGCGTTCACGAAAAGCACGGGCTCTACGTAGGGCAATGGGTGAACGACGTAAAACAAGGTCAGTCCGATAAGATATTTTTCAGTAGTTTTTGGAAAATTGCAGAAAAAAATAACTTCATGATAACATAACTAATACGATATGTATGCTTAAATCATAATAATAGTATTGTTATTAGGTATATTTGTTTTTGACAAAAATTAATTATTAATTATTCAATTTGTTAAATAATTATATTACCTTATTTGAATTTTTAATTTTTTACATCATGATATAATAAAAAAATAAATAAATGCATTTTTTTTTTGTTTTGGACAAAGATGTATTCAAAAATAGTTAAAAAATGTTTTAATTTTTTGGCGTTTTATGCAATTAGCGTATTTTTGTTTGTAAAAGATTTTTCGAATATTCCGTATATTCTAAGGAGTCATATATAGGAAATTTTCAAATAAGAAAACGGCGTATGTGTGCATGCGCGGGTAAATTAATATTAGGGTGTGTAAACCCCGCTGTCCAAAACTTGCATAACTATTTTATCAGTATTGTATATACGAATAATATAAACACAGACACATATTTATAATAGTTGATCGTTAATGTTTCATGAATTTCTAAACTATATTCAAATAATTCCATGTTTTGTCCATCGTAGTGATTTATATTGTTATAAGTCTGAATATAAAATATTGAATTTTTTTTATTCATTTGGCTACATTGTCTAAAAACTAAACTTCCCTCCAATTTAGAAAATAATCATTATCATTTTTTAATGTGTATTCACTATCATAAATTAAAGTGATTGTTATTCTTTATTCTTCAGTAAATAATGATATAGGTACACTAGGTGTGTTTATATTATTATTTTTTTATTGTACATTTTGTATAGTGAATAAACCAGTGGTCAAATTCACAGTTGTTTTAGAACATGAAAGATAAAGGTAATAAAACGATCGCAAAAATAGGTGTTCAATTATTGTAATTGGAGTACTGTAAAAAATGCAACCCACCAAAAAATAATAAACTGATTGTAATAAAAAAAAATTATTCAAAAAACAAGTGATTTTTCGATATTATTAAATAATATATTTATAATTTAATGATAAATCTTATAATATAAATTATATCATAAATGTTTAAATATATAATTAATCGAAAAACTTAAAATAAAAATGAAATATTATATTTAATATTTTTATGTATTTATTTATTATTAAAGAAAAATATTAAATGATGAATTTTTTTTTAATATTTCAATATTTTATATTTCATGAAATTTTCAAACACTAATGGATTTATCTACAAGTCCAACTTTGAATTTGGAACACCGATTTCAATTTATCAACAAATGAACTATAAATTCCTAGAGGTTTTTACTTTTCATATTTTTGTATCCGATACATTAACAATTGGTCAACAAATATTTTGTATTGTTCAATTGAGTTAAACAAACTTAAAGAATAAATAAAAATAAAAAAATATCAATTAAAAATAAAGATATTAACAAATTCAAATCAGTTTTCAAAATGTTATTATAGGAAAATTTAATCAATCACTGTGATGAATAAAAATTGGTTTTTGTTATGTGTTAAATTCCGTCTTAATGGTTTGCCCGCCAACTATATAGGTCTATTGTATTTTCTCGTACAGTTTTCTTTTTGGCTAAACTGGTAACAATTGACCTATATACACAATGAAAACTTGAGATAAAATGTATATAGCATTCGTCTTTTATACATTCACAATTGATTATATACCATATATCAAGGGTGCAGTACAGTCGTCTTAAATATTGAATTACGTGAAATTCAAAGATTAAGTTACGCAACAGTGGCTTCCATTATTATATATAGAAATGTACGTAAAAATATAGATCGATACCTACACCATCCTAGGCACACTATATTTTATTTTTATTCTTGTTGATAAAAATAACGAATACCTATTGTAAAAGTCGAATAAAATGGCATACTAATTGCGCCGTACTACGCGGTGTAACCTAACATTAGAGCAAATGCGTGTTTATTATAATAATATCGAGCACGGTTAGGGTTTTTTTTCTTTTTTCTTTTTCTTTTATTACGGTAAAAAAAAAAAAAAAAATGATTAAACTGAAGCAAATACAAGTTTACAAACTATGTATAAATAGTTGATACGATGAGTTAGTATATATATTTTTTTGAAACCATTTATTTAATACTATAATGGAATGATTCGGAGTAATTATAAATGCAAGAAAAAACTTTTGTTAATAAACACACAGATGAAAACTTTGTTTTCAATTAATTTTGTTTTTTGCAACGAAATAATTTATAAAAAACATGGTTCATAACACAAAAACGTTGAAACAAACTTTTAAAATGTTTAAACCACGATTCCATTTAGAAAGAGTTTAGAGATAATTTACCGTATAGGTCAACTGATAATATATCGTATACACTGAAACAGTGATAAAGTAGTATAGCTACTATAATACATATTCACTACAATCAATACAATATATATATATATATAGTAAATCGTAGAGTATTTGAAATAAACAATAATAATGCACGTTAATAAATACTCGTCGACTTGTAGAGTAGTAGACCATTTTATTTTCATGAAAAACTGCAGTATTTTATATATCAGTTCCTTATTTTGAGGAAACCCCAAATGTTATATATTATACTGCAGTTATTTAAACGATGACTTTAAAATATATAGTAGTCATTCGAGTTTCTTTTTATGTGAACACATTACAAGAAACGACAAAAGAGTCACGATCTGGACCGTGGTATAGGATTGACAAAAACGGCTAACTTGTTGCTAACCAAAGCCATGCGTGCTATACCTATATTAAATATTATATATGTATTACTCCGAGTTGTGATCGGACGCGATAAGTCAAGTATTGTCCTACACGTTCAAATGGTTTTTTATTTAAATAATATTTTTCTAGCCCAAGAAATAACATTTAATTTGCATGTGTAATCATTGCTGTTATTCACTGTGCTGTAATATTTTATATAAATAATGTTATAATAATAAAAAATACTGTTGTTCAAACCAAAAATTCATGACATATTGTCAAAAATTTTTTTCTGTTATGTAGATATACTTTAAGATTTATTGATGTAGTTACACAAAAAAACTGATCAATTGTGTCATGTGTAATGTACAAAATGTTAAATACACTAATATTTAATAAGAAAAATAATGTTACAATTATTTTTTATATTAAAAATTTGGAAAATGATTATAGATGCGTACCTATATCGTTTTAAAAAACATTCTATGAGGATAACATACAAATCATAATAATTTGTATTTGGTTTTGATAATCTAAAATAAGAGTTCTCAAAATGTCGAGGTTCATTCCCCTTTATACAATTGTATTAGATCATGTCCCACCACACTATAAGATCGAAGTATAAGTATTGTATTGTATATGTATATATTATATATAAATAAATAAAAAAAAATATATATATATATATCATGTATTTGATGTTAGGTATTGGATTATTATAAATATAATTTAAATTGATTTTTTTCATAGATATCAAAATATAATTTTTATAATTAAAATATTCAAAACAAAATATATAAGTGTATAGTTTATTAAATATTAATTAAAAATATGTTATTAAAATATTGAAGATAACGTTATTAAAAAATAATTCATACCATTTTTAACAATGCATATTTACGTATTAGTTTTTAGTATTTTTTAAAAACTTTCAAGCCTCCCTGGGAGGCACCCCCCCCCAGTTTGAAAACACATGTTCTAAAAGAATCGCAGACTTAATCAGTTAAAAAATTTAATTTGGAAAATAATACTACGATACGTAATAATAAATCTCACTAATGATATGAAAAAAAATTGTCTAATAAAAGTGGTAAATTACTAGATTTTAGCTTGAATCTTGGTGTTTACGAAAAACAGTTCATTATTTTCTAAATATATATATACATATTGATATTAGATATGCATTAGCACTATAGAATTAATATTGTAGCATGTGTATATTATTTCTCTAATTTCTGTTGTTTTATTTAAAAATATATATGCTTACATATTATGTAATTCTATTGTTTAAATTACTTTTATATTTAGGAAAAGGCAAAAAGTTATACAAGAACAAAACAATTTACGAGGGAGATTGGGTGGCAAACAAAAGACATGGATTTGGAGTGTTGATGATAAAAGTCGATGACCATTATGAATATGTTTACGAAGGACAGTGGATGCATAACAGATTTGTAAGTACACGATAAAATTACCTATCATTTTTGATTCATTGGCATTGGTATAGCGAATTCACTAGGTATTCAAAATTTATTAAATTACCCCAATGGTACATAAATTGTTATAAGAATCTCTGAAAGAGAAGGATACATGATAAATTTGATATGATGAGCATAACATAATTTATAGTTAAATTACATATTATGTAGTTCATGCTTTGTAATATCGATGTGAAAAATATTATACTTTGTACTCTTAAGATGTGGAAAATCGCAGCATTGTAACGGAAGTCATATACAAGTCATTGAGACATTTCTATTGCGTATTTATAGTGGAATTTTATTTATTTTACATTTAGTTCTCGTATGACTTTTAGTCGATAAATATCGTGAGTTGGCTCACATGCTTAAATGTCTTTTTCGTAGGCTGC
Organism: Pemphigus obesinymphae; assembly: GCA_025469235.1. Lineage (NCBI taxonomy): Eukaryota > Metazoa > Arthropoda > Insecta > Hemiptera > Aphididae > Pemphigus > Pemphigus obesinymphae. The sequence continues at coordinate 11,296 of JAIPRL010005986.1, read as the reverse complement.
AGTATAAAATATATAATGATATATTGTGTTTAATAATACTATGATTCACATTTCTATCGTGTAAAAGGCTAAAGGCAAGTGGTACGAAAAGAACGGGGTTTACGAAGGTACCTTTTCTGGCAACAAAATTAAATCCGGTTACGGGACCATGTGTTGGAACGATGGTACAGTTTACAGGGGTCATTGGCACAACAACGTATACGACGGTAGAGGATGGCACTCAGAAGGTAAAAACTAGGGAATGGCTAATATCATTTATCCTATATATATTTATATTCTCTATTCTCTTTATGTAAAATCGTTGACTATTCTTAAAGTAAATACACGATATAATTTGACTAAAACTCTATCTAATATGTATAAATTAAATCATTTTAAAAAATTTAATATCCGATAATTTATAACTAATATATTTTCTAAAACTCAATTGCACAGATGCTGATTAGGTTATCTTAAAATTATTAACTATATGTAGCAATATTATGTATATTTAGTAATATTCTGATATTAAATGTTACGGCCTAGCCCTAGATTTAAATCCGTATTTTAGTATAGTCTATCTAACCTATATACTTTAGAAATTAGATTTGATATAATATCGCTATAACAGTGAACGGAAACTTTTACGACGGGAAATGGAGTAAAGGTCTGAAGCATGGCGAGGGCATTTACGTGTTTAAAGAAAAAGGTCAATTTATGGAAGGCGTTTGGGTATACGGAGTCCCAAAAATCAACATGATTAAATATTTCGATGACTACAACTACGACGATCAAAAATATCACGATGATCAAAACGTCACAAAGCTAAACTCCCTTATACAACAACTAGACCCCGTAATACCCGAAGTAAGAATATTTATACAGTTCATAATGAATCAATATTATATAATAATGTTTATTTTGTAATTAAATTTACTAATGTCTTTGACTTATATACATATTTAAACTTCAGATGTCCAAATCCGATGAAGATATCATTCGAAAAGCATACGAATACACGAAATTAGAAACATTAAGCAATTTATTAGATATTATGTGGTAATTTACTATAGAATAATATTATTTTAATAATATATTTTAATTGTATGAATAATATTAATACATTATCTTTAGGATTGACATTACATCGCTAAGGGAAGATAATTTGTTTTATTTTTCTTTTAATTTTTTTCATAACACGGTAACATAGTCGAGAAATGTGATATTATCAGTTATTCCTGTTCAGGAATATTTATGATTTAGGTATAGTTTTACGAGTTTGCCAAACAATAAAGCCAAATAATACATTAAGCACAGTAGAGATTTAAACTAAGAATTGGTCCTTTAATATAATTCTACATTATAATTTGGCTGAACTCCTTTTGTTAAGCTTGATGAATTAAGTATCTAATTTGATTAAAGGGAATATAGTAAGTGAAGTGGAAAGACCAGCGTTATGAGCTATATTCGTATAAAGGAAATAAACAATATATGAAAATGTAAAAATTCCTTTGCTGTATATGAATATCAGGAATTAACCCGTTATTTTATGAAGATTAATAATAATTGCTTCTTAATAATAGTAATTTATTTTTATACTACATGTAGGACCTGCATCGTAGATTATAAAATTATAGATTATATAATGTTATACGTTATTATTTTTAAAATATTATATCAATTGGTTAAAAATATTCGACTAATGTGTTAACATTAAAAAATATATGGAACATTAAATATATATTTTAAACGTTTTATGTTTATTGAAGTTAAAAAATAGTTATATTTACCTAAATATTACAAATCAATATTTATTTTTATAAGTATTCAGTATATTAGTAGTATTTATAACCTATACAAATTGTTCAAATCATTTGTTGTGTGTAAAAATTCTCCAACACATCGAAATGAATGATGTCTTTGTTTCAGACTATTAATATTATAACCCAGTTTATTGTACAAGTTTTTTTTCGTGGTTGTTCGAAAGGGTGGATTAAAGGGTCGAACGATGACATATATAATGAATCTCCAAATAACATAGCGTGGTCATTTAGTGAAATATCTTTCCAGCAGAAAGTGCATTCAAGCCGGGTATTTTAAATGATTTATAAAACGCCATACCTATACCTAATTTTTAAATATTATACAGATCGTTTACACTAAAATTCCATACAAAGTAATTGAAAAAAATAAATAGAAAGTTGTAAAAGTAGTTGTTTTGTATGAAATATATTCTCTTAATATTTCATAATTTTAGACTTGAAATGCAATATCCAATTTTTTACTGTTGTTCTATAAATTATGAGTATTATGTCAATCATAATAAAAATGGAAATATTAGTTTAATAGTGTTTATATTAATATAATTATATCAATAATTTTGTACGCTACATAAATAGATTATAAAAACATATCACAACACATCAAGTAGTAATGTATTTCCCTGTAACTGGGGGGGGGGAGGATGAATTATTCAACACCATACCAACAACATAAAAATAAAATGGTTTTGTTCGAACAAATTGGTATTGATTATTTAAAATATTTTGACTATAGGTTTTGCAATTTTATGTAAAATTATTTATTAATAATTCTATACTATTTTTTTTCTTGTAGCACTAACCATCTCCCGAAAAATGCCACTAATTTATCAGTACCTTGATAATTAATATAAATACTTGAAATATATTTAAAGGAAATTTACTTTTCATTTATACTTCTATATATGTTAGGAATAAAATCACCAAAATATACGTTGATAAATATGTTTTAAATTTAATTAATACTCCCTAAAGAAAACATCAAATTATGTTATATATATATATATAATATAAATGGTAATAGTTTAACATTAAAATGATCACAATTAAGATAGAAATGCAACGATTAAATAGTTTCCAATATTAAATAACTCATTGATAATATTGAAATAATTATTATTTAAATTATTTATTATTTTTGACAAAATTGTAATAATAAAATCAATAAATTTCAATCACGATATTTTTTTACTTTTTATTTATTGGGAGGGGTAACTATATGACAAGAAAATCAAGGAACTTTAAAGGAAACGAATTAAAAACCAGTAGCTATAGCCTCTCTCATTCATCACGGGACTTATCATGCAGGTTTCACTCCAGTAATACCATAGAGATACGTATTATGTCATATTATGTCATCCTCGACCCAGGAGGATCACCTCTCAAATCCCTTTAAGTGTACCCACAACGGAAACAGAAACTGTGTAATCCCTCAGAATAGTACTTATTGTTTACGACCAAATTAGTATTGTACAGATGTATGGCGTATATAATAATATATTACATATTGTACACATACATATAACATATAATAATACGTGTAATAGGAATATGACCAGGGATTAATATAAAAATATATAAAATATTTTTAGATTATTTATACCAGTGATCACATATACCTATGCGATACCAAAGCTTTAAAGGAGAGTTGCATAAAGGACGTTGACAAAGAATGGAAGAGCTGTTACGGGAAACAACGCGTATGAAAAATGCAAAATACTCTAATTTGATAATAACGTTCATCAGGAAAGTATATCCAACTTATCTCGATCCAACATTGTTTCAATAATCATTCAAAATGATATTGGGTTTAAAAATATATTCCCTGTTACTCACACTCGTAGTATTACGTAAATGCACGGAACAAGTATTGAGATAAATCTATTTCCAGTATAATATAAAATATAGAAAAGAATAATTTTGAATACATTTACAGATTCAAACCTAAGATATATCGTAGTTTATTTTTTGAGTAAACGATTAGGGGATTTATTAATGATTTAAGTCATAAGTTCATAGGGCTGCATCCAATGTGCATAAAGAAAAAGACATTAATTGACACAATGAGTGTCAGACTAGACAAATTATTACAAAATATTTATACAGACTGTATGATTAGAATGACCAGGTATTATATATATCTCATCTTTAAATACCACCGAACGATATATTTGATATATGATATTTTGTACAATTAATTAATAAATAACAATAAAAATAATTATGTATCATTTTTAACAACAACAAATTAAAATTTTTCAAGTGAGTGTATAGTTGTATATTGATGATAAGTTTAAAAGCTATCATAAGCTATCAATTATATTTTATTATTTATGAATATTATAAAATATAAAATATAATCTATTAGTATATTTTTTAATTAATGGGCAAGACTACAATAATATATATAGATGATTTTTCAAGTTAAATAAAATGATTTAATTGAATTTGAATTTTTCACGTAGTAAAGTTTATTCCAATATTGAGCAAACTTAAAAATAATAGACAGAAAAACAATTTTAATAAGTTTCCAATTCCAGGTTCATTTTTAAAAACCGAACTCAAATCAAAAAATCGATTTTTTTTCTCCAGATATTTTGTCGAGTGAAAACAATCATTGCAAATTTTAAAATATTATATATATTCAGAAATTCCCGATTTTTCACAGAAATAATTTGCAATGATTATTTTCACTCGGCAAAATATCTGGAAAAAAATTCAATTTTCTGATTTTAGTTCGGTTTTTAAAAATAAATCTGAAATTGGAAACTTATTAAAATTGTTTTTCTGTCTATTATTTTTAAAAACTGATGCTTTGCTTAATTTGATTTCTTCTGTCCAAGCTTTCGCTTCTAGCAGAGTATTGGATATATAAAAACTGATGAAGTTAATAACTGTTTTTATGCAGACTAAATGGCTTAATAAAACCTAATGGTCAAAGAATTCAATATTTTTGTAATTATTTTGAAATGAATTATATTTCACATTTAAATTCTAACTATTTGTGTGGGTCGATTTTTCAAGTTCGTCAATACCTACAACCAACGTATGTAAATTGTATATGTTAAATGGGATGTTTTATTTTTCATATCCAAACATTTAATAATGTTTAGCCTAACCGGTAGGTACAGTCTCCAGGACAATAAACAATATAAAACATTAGTGGATCACTACGTGATCAATATAAACACTAAATACAGACATAACGAGCAATTGTACAAACAACAAAACAAGGTGGCGAGAGAAGACAACTTCCGTCGGAAAGTACAAGAAAACAACCGAAATCGAACAATAAAGGAAAGAGATTACGATCACGATCAAACCAACACTTTTCAAACATCAATAAAAAGAGTTCACGTATTTAAAGGAAGAAAAAAAAATATGCAAAGGATAGAGGAGAACGTAAACTAGAATATATGAACGATTGGGACCATAGATACCACGGGTTCATGCATTACTACACTAAATTACAAAACACGTGGAATGACCTAAACTGCTAGGCCATACTACCTCAAAACAACGTTTATACCGGTCGTTTTGAGGGAATTTCCGATCTATTAAATCCTTCCTATCCATATTATCAAAACACAATGGATAATGATTTAAAAATAATCCACTAGAACTGTAACGGCATCTCCCAAAAAATAAATGAACTTCAAGCTTTAATAATTAAAATCAGGGAAGATACAATCCTACTTTCCGAAACAAAAATCAATCCAAATCAACATCTCAAACTCGGAAACTTCATCATCTATAGAACCAATAATAAAGTTCACCGGGGTAAATCACTATATGGTGGCACCGCGGTATTCGTGCACCGTCGAATCGTCCATAGAAAAATACATTTTATACAATAGTTTATACATTATATATATTAATACAAACTACCATCGAAATTTTCACTGGTCAACATGCTGCCCGGACACCAGCCATTTACAAACCTCCCAGTCTTGTGTTCACTGACAGCGACCTCCAGAAACTGTCAAATGGTTGCGACCGGTTCATCATCGCAGGCGACATGAATGCCAAACACCCATACTGGAACAGCCATAGTATAAATACAGCTAGCTCTACCTTATAAAACTATTCCGTCAACAATGATATAACCGTCATAGCATCCAACACCCCACTCACTACCCCGCCATTCCAGGCCATCGTCTTGATTTCCTCGAAATAGCCTTTGTCAGAATCCCCCGTCAAACAATTGCTTCGTCCAACATAAATAAATTATCCTCCGACCACAACTCCGTATTACTCCAAATCACAGACAGGAGGAGTTTGAATAATTACACACAGATAGAAGAAATATATATATATATATATATATATATAAAGAAGATGTAATATATAATATAAAATAACACATAATAAGTACATTTAGACATTGTTATATAAATAAAAATTTACTAAATTAAATCCCGACTAAACATTTTACCACAATATAAAAATTACTTTGACCATTGTAGTATCGAATTGCATGAAAATCATAATTACTTACTCCTCAATTTATAAAAGTGGGAAGGAAAATTTATAATTAAAAAACTGTGGATGCAGCTTGGACTTGTCATGAAAAACTGACGTAACTCACAATGAAATAACCCTAGAAATAATTTGGACTAAATATTGATTTTTGGACGTAATTTGGACGCACGAGTAAATAGTACATACTTATTACGATTAAAAATAAATTTCATAATTTGTTGTATATTTTGGACAAGCATATGCAGAAATTCATTATTCGATGCACCCCAATCACATTCCCTCAAAAAATCTATATTGGATTCTGTAATCTTGATTGCACAATGATGTTCATTTTTATTTTGTATTTCTCTGTGTGAAACGTTTTTACTATAAAGAATTGAATAGGTATTTTGGAGTGTAATTGTTATCGATAGAAAATTGATTCATTAAATCTGAAAAAATTAAAAAGTGGTACATTAAATCTGATATTTTTCCCTGTAGATTGAAGAAAAATTATTTTCTACGAGTTGCAACGGGTCTCCTATTCGGCGTAGGGACCGCTGATACCTATACCTAATCTTATCCAGTTAAGGAGCAGTCGGCTGGCTATCTCCCACTACACTAACCGGCCTTTTATACCGGATCGTTAGACTGATATAAATAAAGTTTTCTAATTTATTTTAAACAGATCCTAGAAACTATGACCTGCGTTCGTTTTAACTCTAACACAATCCAACACAATCTAGCAACGACGACAAAGATTTATTATTATTAACCCAAAATATTATTATAAAATATAAATAGGTACATTTTCACTTGAGTAACCCTGATTTTGGAGGGTAGTTATTAAATCCACAGGTGAAGCGGAGTACGAGTTTCAGCGAGTTAATGAGAAATATGAATTGTTATTTAATGTTTTAATTTTACTGATATATTTATATATTTTCACTCGACTAGCGTGTATAGATGTTTTGACTCGACTGTTATATTTGAAAATATACACGCATCTCGTATTCTGTGCCACCGTATACCTACCTAAGTAAAAAACACCGAGAGAGACATAAAGTGACGACTCAGTGAAACTGTATCGTTACAGAGTATACGGTGCATGACTATATACATATACCGTATGCATACTTGGTGCAACTATATATAGTTATATATATATATATGGTGTAACTACCTATTTTTATTTTAGGGAAAAGGTAAAAATTGGGTTTAAATTATAATTCAACACCAAAAATAATAATATAATAAAACATACCTATATTAAAATAATATAATTTGTCATAATGCATTTAAAGGAAAATATAAATTAAAATCACGCGTAAAACTGGGTATGACAGCCAATATATTATGTTTAAAATACATTACTTAATTACTTTTTTGATAGCTCATTTACTAATAAAATTTCGAAAAAAAATTATCTTCTTCAGATTCATATATTTTATCGAATGCATTGATTGCTTTTAAATTTCAAATAATAATAATAAATTATCCTTCCTGAGATTCAAAAAAATGTGAGCAAACATCTTCAACTTATATCTTACCCGACGTGCAAAGTGATTCCCTGAATTATTTAGTTTTTGTTATTGGTATATTTTATGATGTAGGTATAGTATACCTTAGTTTAGCTGACGTAAACGATATATTGTGTATATACTTTAATGTTTACCTAGTTTCTGACTACTTTTGATGTAAATAATCGTGCTTTATTAATTTTTAATAAACACGCTTCTAATATTATATTGTAGTAAATATTTTAATATGAATAATTTAAAAACAAAATACATTTTATACATTTGATAATTTCATTAGACATGAATTAAACTCTTAATTGGTTTCATCCTTGTATCTACTTGAAGTAAATAAATGAATTATGAATATTGTTTATCATTCAATATATATATATAAATACCTTAAACTGTCTTTATATAGGCTGATTACGTTCTCATAGTCCCACAGACGTGCTCACACTTATTACCATAATCTGTAAATCGTGAATCTTGAAGGGAGAGGAAATATCGATCACAAAGTACCTGTATATATAGTCTTTTAAGGGACTTAGTGCCGAGATATTAGGTCTTATATATGATTCACAATAATATCTGGTAATATAATCGCTTAAAGTTGGTTGAAACTTCAGCAGATGCCACAACTACAAATGTTCAATAAAAAAAATAAATGTAAGAAATAACGAAACAAACAAGAAATTATGGTCATAATAATATTTTGCTCTATCTCAGATAGCTATTGGAAAATATACATATTATAAGAATATGTTTCAATCTGTTAAATAACGTATTTCAAAAAAAAAAAATTTTGGTAAAGTGCTGAAAATATTTTGTAAAGAAATATTGTATGTTAAATATTTTAGACGTATATTAAAAATATGTTCAATAAACATAATTATTTTTACAACATTGTGAAAACTTGTATAAATATATAAATATCTCAATATGTTTTAAAAAATGATCAAAACAATATTTAAAAACATATTTCCGATATATTGTGATATTATTTTTTAAACAACATTGTGAAAACATGAGTATTTAAATATGACAATTAGGTGTTTTATTCAAGTTCTAAATAATTTTTAAAGTAAAATTTGAACGTGGTGTGAAATTTTTTACCAAGGAGAGATTATTTAAGATAGAATTGGTTGCATTAGGTTAATAAAACAAATAGGGTACATATTTGACACGTGATATAAATGATATAAATACAAATATAATGCCAGGTAAATTCCCCGGTTATATCCGTGAACAGTTACTAAATAATATTTTATGACGAGCGTCTAGCTATGATATTAAAGAAATATTCTATGAAAATATCAGATTTCAATGACCAGTAATATATATTATGAGCTAGGTGCTAAGTAAAAATCGAAATGCACTTTCCCATTCCCCTCTTAAAATTCAAATTTTTAAGAAACCTCTTTTATCGGGTTTCTATATGTTATTATAGAAATATTGTCTACATTTTTAATCATTTCAGAAATAATAATACAGGTTGGCATTGAAAAAATTAAAACCAACTTTCCTACTTTCCCTCAATTGAAGATCAGTTAAAAAATATCCTTTCTTGTCAAAAGTGATCATAAGAGAAGCCCGACAAATCATTCTGTACTTTTTTTTCTTTGTCCCCCTTTTTTTTGTATGCAATGTTGTTTTTAAATTTTTTCGAAAAATGTGCCACAAAATTAAATCACCCATATTGTCAAAATACTGTATTTCTATACCATAGATATATTGTTAAAATATTTTGAAAGTATTACTATCATAGATAATAAATATTATAGATAAATATTATACATAGTGTAGTGACTTTAATATTTTTATTCAAAATTGCAATAGGGAATATGAAATATCTAATTAAATTAATATCTGAGATCAGATCGATTTTTGATACGTACATCTTTATATACAAATTTTTTTTTTCAAATATCATTACTTTGAATAGGTAACAGTTAGATAGGGTACTATATAATATTATTAGCTATAATCTTGTTTTGGGTTTCATTCTTTTATGATATTTTTAAGTTGGTAAAATTGAGAAATTCATAAACATGTTTTTTGTTTAACAAATATCATGATATACAATTACACAAAATATGATGTTGATACAATACCAAATTTTTATTACTTTTAAAATTAATTTAAATTGATAGATTTTAATTTGTTTTTACGTCTCATAAAATTTCCCTATACAAAATTTCTTAAAAATCGGTCGAATAAGTGATTAAAACTTTCATCCTAAAATGAAAAAATTATAAACTGCGTAGAAACGGCCTAGTGGAGCAATTATTATTTTATTATCTATAAAATTAGATTTTTGAGTGTTTTAAGGTAGGTATAGAATATAACATAGTATAATGGTGTTAAATGAAAAAATAATTACATAAGACGAATTCCATCATTTTTGTTTTTTGCATTTTCCAGACCAATATTACTCGACAACCAAAGAGTAGAGGGTATAATGTAATTTTTACCTGTTGCTATCAATGCAATGTAATTACATCAATACACTTCACATATTTACTCCCGTCTTGAGCAATTTCTTCGGTTAATACTTTGATTACGAGTTCTTTAGTAATATTATACTAAACTTTTATTTTTGAAACTTTTTAACAATAGTTCTCTACCTTCCATTAACTCGGTAAATAATTTACCAAAATGCTAAGATTTATTCGGAATCCTATATCATTTCACAATGAGCATTAAAGCATTTTAAATTAAATTCGAACAAATCTGTTGAAATTATAACATGATTTTTTTTTTGCAATACCTATTTAAATTTTTAGTTATCATATTATATATTATATAACATTTTTCTATTTTAAATGAGAATTTAAAAGTCTATCTTATAGTAAATTCATTGTTTCACTTTATATTTATATGATAATATTTAGTTTTTAATATGAATAAAAATAGTATATTGTAATATAATAATTTAAATGTAAAATCAAATTATTCCATAATAATTAATTTTAATAGTTGTCATCAAGTGTAATTGGTCTATAAATTTATAGTGTGTGGTATAAAAGTAGATTAGGTAATTTATAAATATACAATTCGTTTACAAAATGCTATATGAATAAAAAATATTTATTGAAAGCACAATGATTTTTATAGTCATATTAAGCACACAATTATGATGATTTAAATAATAATCTTATCTCTAATCAAACATTGTTTATCATTACTACAGTATTTATAAATCTCTTTACTTAAATTCTGCAGTATTAGCCACAATTCACTGTAGTTAGACGTATACAGTAGAGCAAAGTATAGGGAACATATATTTCATATATTTATATAAAAACATAACATGGTTTCTTGCAATATACGAAAGATTAAAAAAAAAACCAAATACTTATAAATAGGGCTGTGAATTTGTAGGAAAGTGTATTTTTTTTAGCTCATTGTGAAACATAGCTTTCTAAGCACAAAATTTGAATCATGTGACAACAAAGTCATTAACGAAACTTTTATTTTGCATTTTTTTGCATTTTTCGGCGTTTTTAATTTTTTGGG
>JAIPRL010005985.1:0-29449 GCA_025469235.1 Pemphigus obesinymphae | reverse complement strand
AGAGGTAGTATAGGGGTAGCTTCGATAGTAGACAAAATGAGAGAGAATAGATTAAGATGGCTCGGGCATGTATTAAGGAGGGAAGAGACTGAGGCAGTAAGATTAGTAAGGGAAATGCATGTTGTTGAAAAGAGGGGAAGGGGAAGACCGAAAAAGAAATGGGGGGATGTAATGACAAGTGATATAAGGAAGGTGGGAGTAAGTGAAGAATATGCGGAAGATAGAGTTAAGTGGAAGTGTAGAACCAGGGTGGCCGACCCCAAATAGTTGGGAGAGAAGAAGAAGAAGAAGAAGAAGATATTTTGTATGCAAATTGTCAAAAATTTGTTTTGGATAACAAATATTTTGTTTCTAAGACCAAGACAATGTTTACTCTAATATTAATTTTTAAGATATGATTTTATTGTTTAAAACTTGTTCGAAGTATCATACCAAGAATATTTTTAATTTTTAATTGTATTAATAGTGTTTTAAGCATTCAAAAATGTGTTTAATTTCCAATACAAATATTTAATTAACTATAAATATTATTAAAAAAGTACTAGGTCCAATCTTTCAAGTATGTTCAAAAAATCTATTAACATTGTTAATAATACTAATAAGTTTTTAAAATAGACCTTTGAAATGTGCACATGTGTGTGTACAATTACTTCCTGTATAATTTTAATATGAGTTACTAACGCTTATGATCATTCATAATTTTGCACTAACACAATTCATTCCACCTAGCAAAATAATCAAAAATTGCCTATTTATACCCCTGAATATACAGCAATTCCAAGACTCTTTAACCCTTACTTGGTCATGTGGGGTCTAATAGACCCCAATAAAACTATTAAGTCTATTGAATGTATTTTCCATTGGTGTAATTGTTTCATTGATTGTCTACTTTAATTACTTCAGGTATATTATATTTTTCATTATTTTATTATAATATTTTTATATCACATGTTTTTTTTTGTTTGATTTGGGGCCTATCAAACTCCGTGGCGACTAATTGTGTGTACATTTTGTTTATGCATAACATTTTTTTTTCTGTAATAGCTTTATAATACACGTGTTATACAAATGTTAGAATTTCATAATATAGTCTAAACATTACTTTTATTGATCTGATGGTACTGGTTTAGAGCTTTTTCAAGCAAATATGTCAATGTGTAGATTTAAATTCTTACTATAGTCCGTACGGTTTGACAATATAAATTCTAGACTGCTTTTTTTGTAATTTCAATATTAAAACAAATGTTGTAGAACTTCAATTTGTGTTAAATATATTTATTTCATGATAGATTTTAAAGATCATTCATAAAATTAAAAAAAAATTTATAACTGTTCTAATTTTGACCAGTAGTTTACGATGGGGTCTGTCAGATCCCAAGGGACCAATTTAAGTTATTATCAATGCATGACCAATTAAGGGTTAATAAGGTAAAAAAAAAAAAAAAAAAAAATAGTAAGCAATACAAAAATACATAGGATAATTAATCTCAATTAATAAAATCATCGTTTAATACTTAACAGTATTATTATTGTAACTATCAAATTTATTACAAAGTACCTATTAATCTGGAGTTGCCATTTATTTAAATTTAAAATCAGGCACACAGCTGTAATGAACAAAAAAATACTTCATAGTATATGTAGATATAAATTTTATTATATATATATATCTGTCTAATAATATATTATATATATTAACTATATTATATTTAAATTACTTATTGTAACTTATTTATTTACCAAAAAAAAGAAGTTTCCTATACTTATAACTATACTGGTTTTAATTAAATTTTGAATCACAATTTTTATTAAAGTATAATATTTCTACAAATAAATTACTTAAATATTTAATATGACTTTTTAAATTAGTCATACATGTATAGTTTTTCAAGTTTAAAAATATAATATTATTAATATATATATATATATATATACGTTAACATTGAATTTTTAAGTTTTATACTATATTACCTATGATTAGAATGTTGGTAAGTTTAATTATTATAAAATAGCTAATATATATTATACTATATATAACATTCTTGTACAACAAACAAGTACCTACCACGGTTATTTACTAAGGTTAGGAAACAAAACGTAACACACTCAAAAATGGTTGATTTCAGAACTAGAGTGCTGGTAGTCATCATACCATGTGTTCAGTGTATAAAATATGTAATTTAACAAGTATTGGAGTATTTGGAGTATTTAAGTTCACAACTCCAATTTAATATTTGTTTAGTATTTTAACGACTCTCAAAGCAAATTAATAGGTAATATACCTATGATATTATAGTGGAAAATAAAATCATAAATTAGAACAAATATATACTAGCACCCTACTAAAATAGAACAAACTCTTGATTAATCATTGGAATATTTATCTACTTGACTATTTCAGTTAACCTATATGTATATAAACATTCTTTATTAATGTTTTTTTATTTTAATGTGTGAAAAGGAATTATTATATAAGTTATTATTCTATATGTATTTATTTCATTCATTTTATTTTTTAATTAATCTTTGATAATATTTATTACAATTATGATCAATTTAGTCATGTGTATATAATATATATATATATATATTAGATATAAAACATAACATGCTACAGAAAAGTACATTTTTCTAAACAATAAAAATATTTATATCTATTAAATATTATTGAGTAGGTACATATACATATCAGTACAAAAGCAATAAGCGTGTATAAGTAAGGTTCTTTTTATACAAACTTTAAAATCTATTTACTAAATAAATTGACGACTTAGTTTTTACAACAATGTGATATAATTTCATTGAGTTATTTTGTATAAAATTTAATTATTGAGAAAATGTATTATATATAATTACTTTTTGATGTAAATAGGTCTTTATACACACAATCTTTCTCTCATTCCGGAAGTGTACAGATATGCGTGCGGACTTGAACATATGCAATCCTCTGACACACAAAACTAGTGTCAGAATTGAAGCAAAATTCTTTGCCATGCGCATTACCTCATTTTGTACGTTATTTACGCAAAAACGTTCGTCTAAAGTGTATTTGTACAGTTTTCAAATGTGATGGTGTGGCTTGTGGAGTTTTTGAATTACTAACACTTTTCAGCATACTCCTGTATTTTTGTACAAAAAGAGTATATAACATAGTGCTTATTTTTTTATTATTTTATATATTATATATTTTATTATTACAATCATCAGCCTTGTTAATAATTTTTATTTTTATTATAATTATATATTATATTATTAATAATTAAAAAAAAAAAATGGGCAAGTAGTCACGTAATTAGTGTAACTAGAGAGAATAAAATAAGGAATGAGTATATAAGAAGTATTATAGGAGTAGCTTCAATAGTTGATAAAATGAGAGAGAAATTATTAAGATGGCTCGGGCATGTATCAAGGATGATAGAGGCTGAGGTTGTAAGATTAGTAAAGGAAATGTATGTTGATGGAAAGAAGGGGAGAAGAAGACCGAAAAAGAGCAGAGGGAAGTAATGGCAAGTGATATAAGGGAAATGGAGGTAAATTAAGATGATGCGGGAGATAGTGTACAGTGGACTTATAGGAGCCAGGGTGGTTGACCCCCCAAATAACTGATGAGAAGGAGAAGGAAAAGAAGAAGATAATTCTTTTTTGATCATTTTAAAATTTTATCAGATTTGTCAATTGAAATATTTTATTTTATTCATTAATAGATTGTAGGAATAATATTTTAATTAGTTTTGCAATACAAATTGATTTTATAATATGTTATGATTTCTTATTAATACTTTATATACCAAAATTTGAAAATTTGAAATTCAACTAATTATATATTGACTAAAATAGTAAAATAATACTTTCATTTGTTATTGATTTCAAATTACTCAACTTAAACTAATTATAAAAAAATAAGTTACTAGTCCAGCCTTTCATTTAGACTTAATATTCTTTAATTTATAACGATGCACCTATTAAAATTATAATAAACCAGCAATATAAAAAAGAAAAAAAATACAATAAATGTAGTAAGAAATAGATTAATAGTATTAACAGTAATAGTAGCAGGTTAGGAAGTTAAATTAATATGAAATAACAGTTCAGTATTTACATTATATAGTGCTATAGTGCTTATATAATTACACACAATACTGGATTGAGTGTGAATGCTATGAACTTTTATAAGTATTTAAATTTTATATTTCAATTTGATCGGTTGCTTAGTTTACATAATATGTAATTATGTAGTTATTTTTTTTTTATTATTTATTTATTTAACGCCAAACGGCAATTCAAAAGAAATAATAACAGAGTACCATGGCATAGTTATGCCAGAGAAGTAGTTAGATAAGTATTAAAAAATTTGATGTTGGCTTAATGCAAATTTTTTTATCTATAAAAATAATGACTAAATAAATAACAATAATTTATTAAAATACAATATCAATAGATTTGAATAACATATAATATATACATATATACATATCAATTTAATACATAATATACAAAAATCATGTATGTATATACATAATAAAAACTGAAGAAAATAGTCAAAGTCTTGGTAGTTTCACTGTCAAAATATTGATTTATTATAATAAATTATTTATAATAATTATGATATTTTTTATAGTATTATAGTATAATTCTAATTTACTAAAGTACCTACCAGGATGTTTAATTAATTGTTTTTAAAAATTAAATATTCATGTATTATTGTAATATATCCGTAAATATTTTAGCGTGACACTGATAAAATAAATATAATTATTTAAAAAATAATTTAGTGTCTCACTCTGAATATTTGTCCCTTACTTATAAGTAATATATATATATATATAGTATACACAATGGCGTATTTTCAACTTTTTTCTGGGGTGGGGGGGAGTCCAAAAAATATTGAAAACCAATGATTTATCTAACCATTATACATTCTACTACCTTTAGAGGTATGTATGTTGATAATGAAAGAGGGGGATTCCGTGGTCCATGGTCTGATGACTACTAGTGTTCTAGTTCAGAAATAAACCATTTTTTACCACAACTCATAGTGCAGTACTATTCATTCTTTCCAACCTTAATAGTTAACCGTGGTACCTACCGAAAATATTATATTAGTAAAATAAATTGACTCTTCTAACCATAAACTTCAAAATATAAAATTTCATCCAGTTTTGTCTACAACTTCGTAAAATAAACATTAGATAAATAATTACTAGACTTAGGGACTTATAGCTCTAAAAAACATAAATATGTACTAAAATATGCACTATAAAACAACTAAACAAGCATTAAAAATTTTTTTTATATATTTACATACGATTATTTATTATAATTATTAATATTTCAATTTTTATGTATTGTGATTATATCCCTTCCATATTAACGTTATGTGATCCTGAAAACAAAACAATACGTTAATATATAAATATTTAAAGGTTTTACCTCTCAATCATATTTTTACCTTAAAAATTATACTGCACAATAAAATATTTTCTGAAGTTTTTAAACATAAATCTACGGCGATTACTTGACAATCAATTTTTGTACACTGAAAAACTTAATTCGACGTCTACAGAAATTGGGACATTAAAATATAGTAAATTATCATTTGTTAAATCCTCAGCTAATCCTTCCATATCTTCAACATTAACACTTAAAATTTTTGAAATTTTCAATACAATTTTATAACCATTATTTTTGTTTAAAACATCATTTAACTTCTTTATAACATTTTTGCCTTTTATACATTGTGAAATAATGATTTTGTTTTTCGCTTCTTCAACAACTTTTAGTGAATCGGACAGTTTAATTCCTTTGTTTTCCAAAAATGTTTTACATTCCGGTCAAAATCCAAAATTCGATTTGATAAATGTTAAATTAATTGGAATATTATTTTTTTCCAAATACTTTATAGCAGTTTTAATTGACGCTGTAGCACCATCGTCAATAGTTTGTATTACTGAACAAATGTTCACAATAATAAAAAGTAGCATTATTCAAGTTCCCTACCTCGTCAAAATAGGTTCTCGTGGTAATAGAATCTCGTTCTTTGTCATATTTAAAAATGTTTTTATATGTAAAGGTGATTTTTTAAATATTATTTTAACTGAGGATACTACGTCTGAAAATTCGTCACAAACTTTTTCAACAAGTCTATAAAATGCATGTGCAAGGTAGGTTATATGTAAAATTTTGGAATACAGAGTTTGTATAGCACTATTTAACCATATACGGGGCTGCGTCGCTTACAAACAATAAAACGTCGTCATGCTGAACATCATCAGGCTACAATATTCCCATAGCTTTGCCAAATAATTTAAATATGGTTGAGTGGTTAACCTTTTCTAATTCCTCGGAATACAATAAAAATATTTTATTATTATATAATTTTTATTAGTATAATATAGGCATTTATATATTTATATATAAATAAATACCCAGTTTCTACAAAATAATTTGTTTTTATTTAACATAAATTTATATTTTATATATAATATATATAATTATATAAATTTATATTTTTATTTAATAATTTTTACCTAATTAGGTACCCATTGAAAAATTTATTTATTTTTTTCTAGAATAGTTTTTAAAAAAAAGCACTAAAAAGCTATAAAATGCATAAATATGCTCTAATCAGTAAAAACGTTAAAATATGTAAAATACAATTTGGGATTTAGGTTCTCTATATCAAGAATGGCGTTTTTATTTGACCCTGATATGTATTTAACTACCCAAAAAAAACATGCAAATGCTAGAAGTCCCTAAGCCTAATAATTACTTATTAAGGTGGAATAGTGTCGTAACAATATGTTGACATCCCTGACTAGCTCTGCCATTGCATGTGCACTTTATTTTAAATATTTTCCAAATTTTCACAGTTTAATTTAATCTGCACCTTATTTCATGAGGTTTATCTCTTATGAATGATGTTTGTTGACAAGTTGAAAATATATCTATAATTTTCTTGTCTTCTAAGACATATCCATAAGTAAATATGTGTCCACTATTTAGATCATTCTCACCTCCTACCATATTTCTGGTAATAGAAGTAACATTATAAAATAAATAATTTTCAGATAAAGAAATTCTGTCCATTTTCGTTTGTAAAAATATATTAAGTTATGAAATAAAAATATAAAATACGATGTGTTAAAAATGATATACATAATAAAACACCATGAAACATAATAATAACTTAAAAGTTATGTCTGGGAATGTGAATGTAAGTAAGAGGTACTCACTACCTACCTAATTTAAACTGAAAGTTAGAAAGAAAGAATGCATATATATATCATATATACCAGCAGGCAGAGAATGTTATATGAAAAGAACATAAAATCATAATATGTATTAAATAAAAACAATACCTACACTAATGTACAAACTAAAATTAATATGACCTATATATTATAATTTATATATAATATATAATATAGTACTTATGCTTATTTTCTGCATTACTTATTATCATTAATTTACATTATATAAGTGATTGTTATAATTATTACTATAATTAAATATTATGCGCAAGTAGTTTATTTTTTGTAACCAGCTAAATATGAAAAATAAATTAAATATTTTGAATTTATACAAAGTTACCTATCTGCTGTAAGCATTAGCTTATAATGGGAATGTTGAGTTCAAAATTTACATAATATTAAAAATGTAAGTTACATAATACAAATATTTACTGACCTTAATTTTATAGACTTATTTCCCTGAAAAGTATTAATATGCAAAAACAAAAACAAAAAATGTACAAATACAAATGTTGGAAGTTTATCCATAAGTCATCAGATAAGATAGTATATTATTATTAGTGATGTTACGAACTGTTCGATTTTTGAACCAAACTTAAAATTGAAAATGTTCGAAACGAACTAATCACAAAATAGCGCTGTTCAAATATCGAACTAAAGAAAACAACATTTAAACCCAATTTGTTGAAAATTGCTAAAAAAAAAATAAAAATTTTTATATAAGTAGTTTTTTTTTCTATTTTTAGGATGGTTAATAATTTTTTCGGTAATATAATATATGAGTAGGTACTTATTATAGACGAAATTTTGTTATCGTTTATCAATATAATATGATATGATGTACTTATTAAAAATTATTTACGAATTATATATTTATATACCCACATTTCATAGTGTGTTATAAATATAGAGCGATGTTTATAAATATTTAAAATACTTTAAATTAGAATCGATCACTGAATATTCTGACGTGTTTTCGGCGTGGGAAGCAGGGTATGTAAAAAATACACATTAACCATAATTCGTATACCAATATTCGTGGTACGATACAAAAATAGATTGTTTTGTCGTCTTATTGGTAATACACTGCCACTAGGTAAATTTATATACCTATAAGTATTCAGTATTTTGATGTTAATTTTTTTGGGGAAAAAAAAAGAAGTTCTTGAGTTGCTAACTTTTAAATCAATTAAGTGCTAAATTGTTTTTAATTTTTTAAAGTTTTTTGAAGTTTGGTTCGGGTTTGATATTTAAATTGAATAGTTCGTTTCGGTTCGGGTTTGTTAAAATTTTAAAAAGTTTGGTTCAGGTTCGGTTTGACCTCAAAATTCTGGGTTTGTAACATTACTAATTATTATTATTATAATTTTTGATTCAAATGCAAAGAAAATTCAAATTTTAAAAACAATTCTGAGCTAAGTTCGGTAGGTAAAATTTTTTTTTATAAATCATTATTAGCCTAATAGCCAATTTAAAAACAACTGTTGTCAAAACAACTATTTATTTGTTATTTTCATATATTTTGCAATAAATTTTCGTTATAATTAATAGTTTTCCTTTACTCTTGCAGGCTCATTTTAAGGAATTGTGTATAGAAATTTTAAAATATCATAAGTATGTGTGAATTAATATTAATATATGTAAACCTTTACCTGAAACCCGCAAAATAACATTATCAGACATATAACTGTATAAATGAAACGTTTCATGAATTTCTTCTAAATTTATTGTACTCAAAAGTGTTCATATTTTGCCTATCATAGCGATTTATTATATAGGCCGATTTTAATTTATTAACTAATTAATTTATAATCGACTTTTATTAGTTCAGTTAGTTTTATTATAGTATCAGTAAAAAATCTCCTAACGGACGCTTTCCAATAACAGACATCTCCCAATAGCAAACTTTTTTTGAGAATTGGGACATTTTCACTACTTTTTAATGGGGAAACCTTTGAAAAGTGTTTATTCTTCAAATAACGAATACCTTTTGTTGCATTTGAGAAGGTAGTGAGTTATATAGTATATATGTGCTATTATATGCTATTATATAACTGTATAGAATGTATTTATTATAATTTAATTAAATAAATATAATAATAACTTACGATAATTATGACGAATATATAAATGTCTTGGTTGCCATGTTTCATATGTTTTGTTAGCTGATGATTACTTTTGGACTTTTTCGACGTTTGCAAATGAATTTACTCGCGAGATTGTATAGAAATGACAAAATTATAAACAGATCAATCTGACAAAGCTAATGTTTTCATTTTACATATTTAACCTTTATGAATTTCAGACAATTATCTCTTCTGAATAGCGGACAACATTTTGGTGACCAAGGGTGTCCACTATTCAGAATTTTCATTGTATTTTAATATTTGGTCAATGAATATTTATTCATTTACAATTATATAAGAAAATAGTAAATAAAAAGTAAGAAATGTAATTAAAAGTTAAACTATAACAAATTCAAATCAGTTTTAAAAATCTTTATATCCTTATAATTCAAATCAATAATAATTCATGAAATTATTATTGATATACAAACATATTTAGGTATTTTTAATACATAAAACTCACCTGCAAAGAGTTTTAAGAGGATGCTACACATACTTTATTTTATCGAAAAATACTTTAAAAAAATTATTTTTTAAATTTACTTAAATATTTGAAAATTTTATATAAATTACCTACACAGTGCCCCTTAAAATTCACACATTCAGCATCCTCTTATAAAAAAACTACTTAGAAAAATCTAAAAATTACATTTTTAAAGTATACATACATGAATATAAATAAAAATTATTGTAAAACCAATAACATCCTCACTCCATTTAAAATCTAAAGAAAGTTATTATTTTTCATTAATTTACCGAATTACCAAATTACTGAATTTTACCTAAGTTGAATGTGAGACCCTTGTCTCATCTCTCTTTATTCTACTTGGCTTAAATTTCCTCATAAACCATTTCAACAAATGTTCACCATAATTTATTTAAACCTATTTCAGAGTGTTTAAATATATCATTTATGCTCCAATGTACCTCAAGGCCAACAGAGTACATAATCAAACAAAAAATATTGTATTTAAAACTATTTTTTTGAAACAGTTATAGTATGTTATAATTAGGGAACAGATTTTATTGTAATAAAAAAATCAAAATATAATTGTTCTATTATTATTGAAATATGTAAAAAAAAAGAAAAAATTAACTAAATGCTATAAAAATATGTTATTTGTTTCCTAGATATAAGCTTAGCTACTGCAGAATGGCAACTTAAAATAAAATATCAGTTTTACTTTGATAATATAAGTCTTGAATTTGTCTTGAATTTCACATAAAAGATAATTTGTAAAATAATAATGATTCTATTTGTTCTGGTTATATAAACAACGATTGAAATTATGTGTGTTTATTAGTACTGTCTATTATTAATCATGGCATAATATTTTATATAATAATAACTAAGTACTATTAAATTTACTAGATGAAGAAAATGAATACTCTAAACTTTGAATAAAATTTTATATAAAATCACATGCTGGTGGCCAGTCACACCTTGGAAAACCTCTAGAAGCAAATTTAAATCAACATTTATATATATATATATAATTTTAAAACTATACTATTGAATACACATTACATTAATAGCAGTATTAAGTTATCATCTTAAATAATAAATATGCTTGCAATTGGTTGAACACGGTATGCCAATCATTATAGTCACATCCAATAAAAATGAGCTGCAGTGGTATTGTACTCTTTCGAACGTTTTAATGATATTCAGTGATACTCTATTTAAAATAATTTTTATTAATTAATATTTAAAAATAATATTGCCACCAAACACCCCTTCAATTATCATCTGAATATTTAAATTTCCTGCCATTTACAGTGCAATATTTGAGATTATCACAACAATTTCTTCAGTAGAGTACAACACTAATGCAGCACATTTCTACTGACCGTGACTATAATAGAATATAATTATAATATGTTCTAAAAATTTGAATATTTAATACCGGGTATATTATATAAACATTTTATTTTGTTTTAGAAATACAACACAAATGCCGCGGAAACAAGAATTATTAAGGAATATAAAGATCGAACCAGCTGAATTTAATTTACTAAAATTGGAACCTATAGATACTTACATAAGCATGGATGATAGTCCAATATTTACAAATCGCAATGAAGATATTCCTAAACAAAACATTTGCAATATATGTTTTAAGGTGTGTGATGATTCTGTGGATGTCGTTATTCATAAGCGTATTTCACATATAGAAAAACCATATATATGTCAAATTTGTAATGCAGCATTTGTTATTAGTGCTCATTTGATTGTACATCTTGATGAACATGATGGTGGTAAATTCTTAGTTAAATCAGTTCTTCCTATAGATGTAGTGTCATTATCCATAGATAATTTTACAGAATTCTTAAATAAATTAAAATTACCCATACCATCAAGATTGGAGACCAACCGTGTATCAGGAGAAAACGGTTGTGTAACCAAATCTATACATACTTTTAAAAATAATGCATCCACCAAACGATTATATAAGTGTATGAATTGTAAATATTTATCAATATTTCGGGATAAATGTTTAAAACATCAAAGTATTTGTGAAAATAATCCAAGAAATAAAACGAATAATAAGATGTATCGCTGTCATCTATGTCCC
Source organism: Pemphigus obesinymphae (assembly GCA_025469235.1). NCBI lineage: Eukaryota > Metazoa > Arthropoda > Insecta > Hemiptera > Aphididae > Pemphigus > Pemphigus obesinymphae. The sequence continues at coordinate 17,497 of JAIPRL010005985.1, read as the reverse complement.
AAAGCATTCATAAGTCAAACTTCATTAAATGGCCATATGGGATATCACAGTATAAGGGGTGAAATAATTTCCATAAGAAAAAGGTTTCGTAGGATGAAAAGGAACAATAGGAGTATTAATACTTCAAACAAAAAGTTAATATCTAAAAAAAAAATTATTCCTAAACAGTTTGGTAATATTACTAAAGTTTATAAATGTAAAGATTGCAACAGAAATTTCATTTCACAAAGCAAATTGAATATTCATATTCGGCAGCATAAAAAACAAATGATGTGTAATATTTGCAACAGACAATATTTCTTGAAGAAAAGATTTGAAAAACACATGCTACACCATAAAAATAATGAACAAAATGACTGTCAAACATCATTGAATGAAAGTAGCTTACTAGATGATAAAAGTAAATTTTTAAAACCAATAAACCGTGAATTAATTCCTAAAACATTAGGCAACAAAATGAAATCACACAGGCAATGCGAATGGTGTAATGTATCGATAACATGGTCTAACTTACACCGTCATATTAAAGCTAAACATCCCGAGACCAGATCGTTAAAATGTTCACATTGTTTAATAACACTCAAAGATATTACCTCACTGAGATTACATTATTCTAAATTTCACAAACCATAGTTCATTTACTGTGTTATATTTATGTATATGTAAAACAAAATGTAATGTTTTAATAACTAATAAATTGATAATTATAAAAATTTTTAATTATTTCAAGTATTTTATAATAATTTTAATAATTTTGTAATTAAACTATCTCAACTATATATATACTTGAATGTACATTGTTAAAAAAAACATTTTCAGGATATAAAATTTAAAATTAGCTTTAAAAATCCCTCAAGTCTCTTTATTTGTTACAATTAATTAAATAATATAATGACACTTTTATTATAATAACAAGAAATGAATAAAATTAACTGCAACAAATTGTTTTCCATTTCTTTTTTTTATTGCCTTATTATACTAATATAGTGCGAAATATCAATTGATTTATTATAACTGAAATAAATATGTACTTAATACTTATAACACTTATCATGATTGTAATTTTTTTTTTTTTTTATAATATAAGAAGTTAATAAAAATCAACAGTTTTAGATATTTTTATTTCTCAAACTCCAATATGCTCAGGTTTGCAATTTCACATATTAGAGGAGTTAAGATGAATCTTGATAGCTACGACAAGCATAGGTACCAAATTTTTGGATAGGCTTGGTAATTGTAGCCGACTTGCACCAGAGACCAGATGCTACCAATGAGAAAAATCTTGTTAGCTAGCATAGAACTGGATGGGAGTGCTGTTTTCACATTATTACCACCATAAGTTTCTATATGTTTATTCAACAAATTTACAAACATCAATTCACCAATTGTACATAAAAGGAAGGTTCAATCCTTCTTGTTCCCACCTTTGGGTACACATTATATCTTAATTAATAAACTAATTATTAATTGTTTGTTTAGTTTTACTGCTTCTTTTATTATTAATATAAATTAATAATATAAATTACCATAAAATAAATAATCATATTTTACTATATTTATGTTATAATTTTTGTCTTTTGTGAATTTGTGACTTACGTTTATAAAAGTTTCTTGTTTCAATATTAAATTTTAAATATATATTAGTAAATAGTGATAATTAAGGTAGTTATAAACAGTAAGATTATTATTATTATAAATTATAAAAATGGCTCTTGAAGATATAGAGCATTTAGAAGTCTTAAGGGCTTTAGAAGAAACTAAAATTAGAGATGTAGGGAATAGGCCTTTGCAATATAATGCTCAAAATGTTTTTGAATGATAGTTTGTAATTTCTATACAAATTCACATAACAATATATACAAGCGAATTAGAAAAAAAGTCATATGGCATTATACAATTGTCGGTTGAAGGATTACCTCCAATGTTTAATAATGATGAGAGTAAGATATTTTTAAATTTTATTAATTTACCAATTTTTCATATATATTTATGTTGATAGGTTTAATTGAATTAATATGTGTAAATGTAATAAATGACGTAAATTAAAAGGATAATTTAAGAAATGATAATATTGCCAATTATGACAGTTTTTGTAGTAGTTTTATTGTAGTTGATAAAGGTATTATTTTAATTATACGAGTAGGTATATTAATTTAAGAGCTTTCTGCCGTAGGTTTACAAGCTCCATATAAGAGTAGTACATAGATACAAGATACATGTATCTCAGATACTGCCCAATCCTGTTTACTACCAGTTTTTAGTATCCTATTATCCTATGTGCAAAATGCTACACTGAAATTGTATTTATTTTTATTTTTATTTATGGTCATGTGTTATAAACAATTTTATTCTCAACTTTTGATAATTCTGGTGAACTGACAATAAATAATATTGAGAATCAACAATCTTGGGCCCCATTGACTCCACCAAACTTCTAAGAACAACCAGAAATCATCCAAAACTTACAAGTTGTTTTTTTTTTTACAATAAACTAAATATACCTACCTAAAAAAAAAAAAAAATTAAATAGACTATACCCATAGAACAGTGGTTCTCTACCTTTTTTGGTTCACTGCACACTATTATACATCCCAAGTTTTCGCTGCACACTGACGTACTTGACAACAACAACAACTTTAGCAACCATGTTAAGGCATTAGTCATCAAGCAGCCTGGATTGTACAGTTTACCTACACATGCATAGTCTTATCTGCATGATTAATTGACATTTAAGATAAACTGAAAGGGTTCTTAAAGAAACTGGGTTTGGAAACTGCATGTAGAAAAGAAAAGTTTAAAGATGTTTCCTTTAACTTTTGATATAGACCTACAGGATGGAATAACCACTTAATTAATTTTAAATCCCCTCACAGCTCTTAAGGATAGTATGGCACAGTATTTTATCCACATCTCAGTTGACAAGTATGATTGGGTGTGCAATCCTTACTCTACTTTGTCAGAATCAACAACTGACCTATCTCTTGAGAAAGAAGAACAGCTGATAGAAATTCATGAGGATAGAATACTACGACTGAAATATAATGAATTACCACTAATTAGATTTTGGATATATCTGAAGACAAAATATCCTGTAATAGCAGAAGCAATCAACATTTTGTTACACTTTTCAACCAAGGTTTTTCGGCACTAAAAAACATAAAAAACAAAAAACAGGAGGCTTTTTTTTTCATTGATTAGGAAATATGTATGTGATTGTTTTCAATATCGTAATCATATCGAACTTTTGTGTACGAAAATACAAGCTCAAGTTTCTCACTGATAATTTAAATTTATATATAAATTATATAATAATATAAATAATATATTTATATATGTATAATAAAATATTTAAAATATTTTCTCTTTATGATGTAATATTCCTTTGTTTAAAGAATTTAGTTCTCAAAATCTCAAAGTTTCATTATTAACTCTTTCATTATCTCTGGGTTTAGTATTTATTATTAATGTCTTATCAGCTAAATTTATTATTGACCGGTTTCCTAACAAAAGTTATCTCCTAAAATTCCGTTTTTAATTATTGGAAAATCCTTGGGTACCAAATGAAATTCTGTTTTAATTTCTTTCCCCTCTATTACTAGTACTATAGTTAATTTCCCTAATATTATTTTTAGTATTATAGTTTCATTTATTCCCTTTAAATATATTTTATTTTTTTGTCAACTATCAAATTTTCCTGAAGGCAATTTATTTTTAAAATATTGACTTGGCTTCCTGTATCTACAAGAAGTTTCAGGTCATTAACCCTAATATTAGATGATTTGCATTTTATATGGTTATCAGTATTTTTTGGTGATATGATGTAGAACCATGGCCGATAATTTCTGGTATGGCTTCTATTAATCGGACGTCGCGAGCGCCAGTCGCGGGCCGATTGAAGTTTTCCGAATTTTTGTTATTAACTTCGTTATTGGTGTGATTTCCCGTATTGTTATTAATATTATATCCATTATTTCAACGTTCATTATTCTGTTTTATGTAGAAATTGGTTATTTCGTGACCAAGTTTATTGCAGTATGTGCAAGATAACTTTTGATTATTATTATTATTATTATAATTAGTGTGTGGACGTGTAAAATTATTACCCCGATTATAGTTCTGACCACTAAAATTATTATTAAAATTATTTCCATTTTGTTGTACCTGTCTTAATTTACACTATGATGTATAATTCTATACTATCTATATAATCTACCTTATCTCCTTCAGATTTTCCCTTTGTTACTTTACTGCGTTTTTCAATATCTTTTTCCTCAAACGATTCACTTTTAGTACTGGTTTAAATTTTCCTTTTACTAATTAAGTTTTCTTCCTTGTCACTTATTTATTTCTTCTTCCTTCTGATTATTCGTATATTATACACATTCATTCAACATATAATCTCTTTTAAACAATTCTATGCTTTAGTTTTCAGCTAAATAGGTATACTTTATTTTTACTCAAAAATTTCATTTTAAATTTTATACACAGGTCAGAGGTTTCTTATGACATGCCTTGTATAATAAAAATATTCACCAAATTATCTAAAAATCAAAACTTCTCGCACTTACAAGGATATAATCAAAAATTCACTTAAATTCTATACTCAGGTCAGAGGTTCCTTATGACAGGCCTTGTATAATAAAAAATATATTCATCAAAATTATCAAAAAATCAAAAGTTCCCGCAACTGCGAGGATAAACTCAAAATACATTTTAAAATATATCTTACTATAAAAATCCTCAATTCTCTTTATTCAAATATATTTTTATTCTCAATTATCTACTCAATTTATTTTATCTAATAAATTGTATTAATTTTGTAACTTTTCTTAAATTATCCTTGCCCGAAGTAAGCAATTTCTATAATAATAAATTATTTATTTAATTTCAGAATCTTCTAAATAATACAACGCGTCTGCTAACTAGCAAGTTATACCGATGTTTTCTTATTTAGTCGCGAATTTATTATAAAAAAAAATAACTTTGCCCCAATTAGGTGTAATTATTATAATAGATTATTTATATTCACAAACTTATTTAAATTTATTTCAATTAAACCAACATTCAGGGTTACTTCACATTCACTATCGGAATGAATTCATAAAATTCTCAATTACACAAAAAAAATTATTCTCTCAATATATTTTTTCACTCCGTCTTGTATATTAAGTTATTTAGCTCCAAATTGATTTTATTTATCTCTCAATATCAAAATTAATTTATTAGTTTATTATTCTTATTTATTTTTTCATTTTAATCTTTAAATGATTTAGAAGGGAAATAAAAATATTAAATTTGATTTTAAAGTTTCTTTACTAAAATTATACGTTAGGTTTATAATATAGATGTACCTAAAGGAGACGACCTACCGGTGTTAGTTAAATAAAATTAAAAACATAAAAAAAAATTAAAAAAATTAAAAATAAAAATAACTTACATGGCCCCACTTATGGTTGGTTGTCCCATTTTTGATTTTTGTTGATGATGTTGTATCTTCTAAGGTGGTTGGACTGCACCTAGGTCTCGTTCTCGTCTGGAGTCGTCACTGCAACAGTAGTCTCGGTTGATGGAAGTTTCCTCCTTGACGATTCCTCTTACGACGGAAATTTGAAAATTAAAAAAAAAAAATTAACTTTGATCTTTGAACTTCCTTCTGAAAATTAAACTTGAGAACCCTGTCCGCAGCGCCAATTGTTTCATTCGTGCCCTTGAACCTCAAAAGAGTACTCGACCACCGACGTAGTTTTGATGTCAGATGATAGGTTGATTAAAATAATTGAAGTAAAACACCAATTTTTCGTCAATGAATATATTATTTTTATTGTACTTTCACAATATTTATTAAATGATTAATAGAACTTAAAATAATTGAAATTATTCTAATTCCAAAATATAAAATACTACAAAAATCGGCCAAGTCCAAATTAAATACTTGAAAATAGACTAGGTGCCGGAGGCATATTAACATACTGTACATTGCTACGCGACTGGTAGTTTCTAATTGGTCTATTCAAATTTACCTCCGTTTTATCATATACTTATTTTTAGCAAATATCACTATATCTATCTCAATTCATTGCATTAAATTAGATTAATAACTAATAATTTCAAGTTTTCAGTCATCAGTCTGTATTTGACATTTGTGACTTTGTGTGTCGTTTCTTTATAGTTCAATTTTTAAGAAAGTGATTGTAAATGGTAAGAAATGAAAATAGTCTTTTGGTTGGTCGTCCAGTTTTTGAACTTATATTAGTTAGGAATCCTATTCAGAAAAAGAAAATGCATCATTATATGGACTGATGACTGAAAACTTGAAATTATTAGTTTTTAAACTAATTTAATGCAATGGATTGAGATAGGTATAGTGATATATAATAAAAAAATATATGATAAAACGGCGGTAAATTTGAATAGACCAATCAGAAACTTCCGGTCGCCTTGCAATGTACAGTATATTAATATGCGTCCCGGAGAGATGTTATACGTAAAAAAATATAAAATCCACTGGCGTGGGGTATGTGTCGCAATCGCTAGTCCCAGGTCGTCTGTCATTTCAGTGTTCGGGAACCTAGTTATATAGGGATGACCCCTTGTGACCTCTCTACTTGGAGTCCATTCTCAGGATATTCGTCTTAGGGCAGAATTGATTTCATTGACCCATAATGTAGTCGTTTTTTCTAAGAAATATTTAGTTATCAGATGTCTTTTTTTGTAAGTACATTCGTATATATTATTTGCTCACTCTACTACGTATCGTCATTGGTCTGTCTAACTTTTGTACACCCTCTATTTATTCCGACTTGCAGATGTTCTCAGTATTATATTTTGTATTACGTGTGGTCCGTTTGATTTTCTATTTCACCTGCTCACCCCCTGTCTAGACTCCGACCGGCACTAGGATTAATTACCATATGCTGGTTTTTTGGACTACTTATTATTTTTAATTCTAAATATAGATACTAAATATAGATAGGTAAAAGTTATATGTAAGTAAGTATCTCGGCATGAGACCCGTCCATATGGCTAATTTTCTCACGATTACTATTTTAGTTATTATTTTACAATGTCTAAGTATAAAATCAGTAGACCGTATAACGACTCGGCACATGGGCTAACTACGGTTTTGTCACAATTACTATTTTAAATATTCTCGTTTATCGTTTCAAAAAAGAAATATCTAAGTATAAGATTTTGTAGGGTATATAATAATTGAATGGAATTATAGATTTCATAAAAAGGTAAGTACATTTATGTTTTCTCGAAAATGGATTGACTTATAGTGTCAGGTAATATTGTAGGAGAATGGCAAAAATTTACTTCTTGAACATGTTAAATTTCAAGTCTATATATAAACGTGCATTTATTTATGATTTTTGAAAATTATACTTTAACGGTAGAATCTAAATTCTGTGTTTGACGCCTTTTTTTTCTAAAATTTATAGGATGGTCCGATGGAAACTCGTAACGAAACTTCTCAGGACATACGATGAAAAATTAGTGGTAATATAGAACTTATATTTTCCTAATCGCTTGTCTTAATCAATAATCACAAATACGAATTGGTTTTCCAAAACGTAAATTGAGTGGAATTATAGATTTTATAGAAAACTAAGTACACTTTGTTTTCTTAAAATGGATTGACTCATAATGTCAGGTAATACTGTAGTAGAGTGGCAAAATGTACTTCTTGAATATGTTAAACGTTAAGTATAAATATAAACGCAAATATTAGTTATGATTTGGCAAATTATACTTAAACGTTCAAATCCATTCTCTGTAATTGCCTCCATTTTTTTTTCTCTAAATTTTATAGAATGGTTCTACGGAAACTCTAAACAAACCTTCTCAGGACACTATGTAAAACTAATCGTAATATAGAACTTATATTTTTCTAATCCCATGTCTTAATCAATAATTTGTTAATACGAAATGATTATTAAAATCGTAAATTTGGTGAAAATACAGATTTCATATAGAGGTATTTATAATTTTGTTTTCTCGAAAATGGATTGACTTATTTTTACGGGGATAATTTAACTAATATAGGGAAAATGTGCTTCTTGTGTTTGTTAAGTTTCATGTCTTAATCTAAACGCGCAATTTAGTTATAATTTTTTAAATCTTACTTAAATTTGTAAATCCAAATTCTGATTGTTGTCAATATTTTTGTACATTGTGTAAGCTGCTTTTATGGATACGGGTAAAAACCAATCTAAGAATTAATGTTGACAGTTAACAAGTAAAATAAACCCTATTTTTTTCTAATCGCATGTCTTTATTATTAATCGTTAATATGGAACGATTATTCAAACCGTATATTTGGTGGAAATTATGAGTTCATAGATAGGTAGCTTAATTTTTGTTTTCTCAAAAACATAAATAATAATAAAAAAATATTAATAATATAGCGAAAATGTGCTTCTTGATATCATGTGTAAATCTAAACGCTTTTTCAGTCATGATTTTTCTTATGTATAATTTTACATTATTATCCATACTCTGTGATTGTCACCATTTTTTTCTACATTATAAAGGATATATGGATATATGGATTAAGCTAATAACCAATCTATGGATTCACGTCGAGAGTTTATTAGTAATATAATCCTTCTATTAGTCACATTGCAAGTCATAATCAATAAGTGTTATTCAGGAATGATTTTTCAAAACGTAAATTGAGTGGATTTATATATTTTATAGAAAGGTAGTTACTCTTTTGTTTTCTCGAAAATGGATTGACTTATAGTGTCAGGTCAAAAAACTCATCATTAGTCATGAAGTTTACTTTAGACAATTTTATCAACATTTTCGACTACCAAAATTAGGTTAGTACATTTGGACATTGAAATGACAAAAGTAATAAAAAAAATTGGGAAAAATCAAAATAAAGTAAACTTAGGCAGAGTTTCTGTAATCGAGTTTTCCGCTAAAAACACCTTTTTTTGGCATTATAGTGATTTATTGAATTAACCCATAATGATTTGAAAACAAAATTCAATTGTTAACAACTCTACTTTATTATTTATTTTTAATTTTATTTTTTTAATATTTTACCTTATTTATTCTTTAAAATTATGTTTTGAAATAAAAACTAATGATTTGAGCAAATATTAAAATATTGGATAAAAAATTTAAAAAGTCGATTAAAAGTTAGTTAGTTGTTAAATTAATTTAAATCTGACTATACGATAAATCACTAAAATGGACAATGCATAGATAGATACATTGGAGTAAAATTAAGAAGAAATTCATAAAAAGGCGACTATAATTTTACACATTGCACCTGTGCACAATGTTGGTAACGACTATTGTTATGCACGTAGTGGGGTTTACACACGCATACAACTACATTTTAAATTATTGGAAAATAGTCTAATTGACACATTAAAATTAGTACACTATGGCAACTCTAGATGTTTTTTTTTTAATTGAACTCTACATATGTCAGTGAGTATTCATAATGAGTGCTATGTATATACTTGGAACTATACATACAACAGAACTGCGTGACAGGAATAGATATAGAAAATTGACCATCCATAACCCCTTATTATTAAAATTTATTATTATAATAATTGCAAGTTTATTCTTATAATACATTTTTATAGATCAATTGTTTGTTCTGTTATTAATCATATAACGAATATATTCTTTGTTTTCAAGCTACAATGACAAAATCTAAAAATAGTGATTCTAAAGTTTGATTAGGTTGAAGAGAAGAAAATTCAACATCAAAACATATCCATATTACAATTCAAGTTTATTCTTGTGATTCAGTAAATCTATATAAAGATTATTAATTTTATTATACATATAGAAATTAGGAACGTTTTCTGGAGAACAACATAGAAAATGTCAAATCCAATATCAGAAATTGTTGCAAAACGTTTTGAAGACATACACCTGATTTCCAGCAAAGTTCCCGATGACTAGATTGTTAAACACTCTCTTGTGGAAGAAGGTAAAAAATATGAAGGATTTAAATTACAAGTAGATGATGACAAATAATTAAAAATACTATAACCAAAAGGAGAAAAGATGAAAGATTTAAAAAATTGAAATTATAAAGAGAATATGAAAAGAGTTTAAAAGGATTTCTATTGGAAGAAGATAAAAAAAATTTTAAAATTGCAGTAACAAGGTGAATATACTCATAATTTATAAGGATTTATATCCCAAGAAGATGATAATGAAAAAATTAAAAATTGCAATCACCCGGAGAATATGCTCACAATTTAAAAAGATTTCTAAAGCAAGGGGAAGATAATAGATAATTTTAAAATAATTGCAATCGCTAGGAGAATATGCTAAAAATGTAAAATGATTTCTATCACAAGGAGAAAATAATGAAGGATTTATAAATTTGCAATCACAAAGAGAATATGCTAATAATTCAAATTAATTTCTATCGCAAGGAGAAGATAGTAAAAAAATAAAAAAAATTTGCCAAGAAATTAAATGTTAAAATAGAACGTGATTCTGGATATATTTTTATTGGAAATTTAAATATATACCTCACAGTTTGTCTAGCATAGTATTCCTATATTATTGTCCATTGAAAATGTCAACCATGGTTTTGTATTTTAGGTACATTTTTCAACCCAAAAAACTGAATTGATAAATTATCTTATTCATTTTGGCACCCTGAAGCGAACTACTATAGTTTATGACAAAATTACACATTTCAAAAGAGCATTCCCATACATTCAATTATCTAATGTACATGCGTCCATATTAGCCTTGTCATTGAATAATACTAAAATCGAAAGACATACTATCCAAATGAGATACAAAATTAAAAATTTGAAAGTGACAAATATTTAGGTTATTTACATATACCTACCGATCTATGTATTTTATTTTAAAGATGGAAACAAAAAGAACTTATATACCTGGAATTTATTCTAAAAAGTAGTTCAATATGAATACATGCAGGATTTTGTCAGTACCATTCCTTATGACACAGTATATTATATCCCACCGGCTTATTAGATTTGAAAGTTATCAATTGTTATTTAATCTATTATAAAATTATCATTGACACAATACATTTTAATTTTTTTAAATGTGAATAGTTTACATTAATGTTAATAAAAATTATAATAATTGAAAATAATAAAAGCATGATTGTAAACTTTTTTCATTATTAAATAAAAATTTTTATTTATTTATTTATTTATTTATTTATTTACTTTTTATATTATTATTTTTATTTTTATATTTTATATTCAATAAAAATGTTTTTAAATGTTGTCAATAAATTGTATAGGTTTCATTCAGTTCATATGTATTGTTTATATTAAAGCCAAAATTTTTTAGTTTAATTCATATATAAATGTAATATTACAAAATATATTTTTAGTGGATAAAAAGTATTGTTATGTTGTACACACATATAATATTATTAGGCGTATAAACAATTGATAATCATGTGTGTAAAAATCTATGTAAAAAAAACATTATATTTATTTTAAATGTTAATATAAATACTGGTAGGACAATGCATTCCAGGCACATCACACCGATCTGCAAATGTAATAATATACATATGTATTAAATTACGAATAGATTTATTAGGAATAATATCTCACTTATATTTGAATTCATGTAAATAAAATATATTCAGTTAACACACATAAGGAGGAGGTGCTTGAGCTGCATATGACAAAGATCACACATTCCGATCACATATTAGCCGACATAGAATACATGTTTACCTATACACCATATAAAACAAATCTTCTCTTTAAGCTTCATTAAATACATTTTTTCCATAATATATGATTACTTTCATGATTACGTAATGTATAATTTGTGTATATATTAGATAAATACAGATTAAATGTACTGTACGTGGACAGAAGGGTATAAGTTAATTTTCCATATATTTTTTTTAATTATAAATTATTAATTTAGTGACTTGCATAAATTGACAAAAACCAAAACTTATGGGATAAAGAAATATTTCATAAGATAGTGTACAAAACCTGTTTAGTTTTCCAAAAGTATTGTTTGTGACTTATTCCATTCTGTCCGAGCAACTTCTGTGTCTTAACTCTTAAAGTTTATAACAAAACTACAGATTAAATAAAAAATCAATATAAGTATAAAATCATATATAATAAAGATATGGATGGGCTATGCCTATACCTAATACATGAGATGTTCTGTGTCCGAAGAAGAAGTCCTCATTAACTTAATCAAATGCGCATTGTCCAAAATCATATATATTGGTTCATTTGTTCTAGAATTTATGATGTATGGATTATAATTTAAATCTGCTTCAAGACAGTTAGCCCTTGTTATATTAACTGAGGTACCATCAAATGTTACAAAATGAAGTTTTACACCAGTGTCAGTCAATAATTCTATAGCCTTTTCTAATATATTTGCTGTCTCTCTACCCGTTAATCAATCCATCATAAAATACCCAATAGGTAATTTCCAATAGACATTTATTCCTACAGCTAAAAAAACAAGAGCATTTTTGGCTTCTTGAACTCCATCACTATCTGTCATATTTACCATCCCTAAATTAACAAATCCATAAATGTTGGGCTGACTATCCATTTCTAATTATTTTTTAATACTTCATTTATTACAAGGTTGCAAATAGTAGGCTGTTTTTTAGCAATATCTGCAATAGAGTCCAAAGATTCTTTGGTAAAACCCAGTTGTCTGTTTATAACCGTATACCATCTTTTTAATATCCATGGATGTGGTAATAAATTTTTAAATTTGTCTCAAACATAATCATAAGCCTTTGGGCAATAATATTGAAGAGTCACTGAAAATTGTTTTAATTTTTCACTATTTTATTTTTTTTATTCTCCGGCAGAATTTTTTGAATTAAATTTTCAAGTAAATCAGATCCTAATCCCTATAAAACATTTTATAAAAGTTATATTTTAATAAAATGTAAAACAGAGAACACATTTAAACAATTAGTATATATATATAAATACATTTTTTATTATTAGTTCATAAAATATATTACATATAATACTCTAGTGTTACGATTTTGTGTATGTAATAACTTAAACCAATTCACATAAAACCATCATTAATTGATATAGTTACCAATGTTATTACCAAAATCACCACTACATCCAACATCTAAAAACACAAAAAATGATTGTTAATTACCTTCAAATTATCTACATAGTTTTATTAAATTTATTTTTATTTTGTTTGTATAATTAATATATTAATATGATCTATGAAGTACCTACCTAAATATTTAAAAAAAAAAAACTTATATGATGAATTATATGCAGAGCTTAAGTGGAGTACGCTCAATTGTATCTTTCCGGGGGGGGGGGGGGAGGAAGAGGGGAGGTTCTTGAAATTATTAAACTATATTTTTTTTAAAAAAAGCACACATTATTGTAACATGAATATTCTTTTCTTTTCTCAAAATCTAAAAGGTTCATGAGGATCTATCTTTCATATTTCCTGTGGGTAGACCCCTTACGAGGGCGCCAATTTATTTTTGCACCGGGGTCCAAAATGTCTAAATGCGGCACCGTATATTTTACTAATCAGTTTCCTTTTCCTCTCTTAATATCGTATCGATGTCAAGCGTATATTTCATATGCGTGTACATGACTAAATAATTATTATCGTAGACATTTTTTTGAGATATCAATATTCTTGTTTAATTTAATTGCATAATTTTACGTAATTACTTTTGACATTTTCATATAATATTAATAACAGTAAATTTATCATCGATTGTTATATTTGGATTTTGATCATTTTCAAGGATATAAATGATCAGTTATGATAAAACCCCCATACTCTACCGATACTTTATACTTTATAGGCAGTCGGTAGGTACCTAATTATAATTTTAGTTATCTACTCTCACATTAACTCTCACAAAATTAACTTTTATTTTTTTTGAGTCTGGTGTAATTTATGAATATTAATTTATCATAATAATTGAAGTAGGCACTTGGAACGTCATTTTTTCATTAATCATGTTTTACTAATAAGTAAGTACAAAATAATTAAAAATGCATGGGTACCTATAATATATTTTAGATTCTTTTTTATGTAAGTACCTACTATATTATGTTTTATTATTGATAATTTCTCGAAGATACAATTTATCTGGCTATTTATACTATATTCGAAGTAAATTTTAGTCAATTTTTCGATGATAAAATGTTGAAAGACAGTCCCGATAAAAATGAATGACGGCCCGGATGTGGCCCGCGGCCGACAGTTGTCCATCCCTGCTATATATTATAGTTATTGTAAATGTTTACATAGTAAATTTAACTATAATAAAATAACTATATATTATATAAATTACACATTTATACCCGTATAGTGCGTATATACCTATTTTATGAGTGGTGAGGGGTGAAATTCAAACATGTTTGAATTATGACGCGCCACTACCGCTCGCTGCTAGTGGTTAATGTAGTATGTACACTCCGATTTAAATTATGGATTTTAAAATATGGGTTTGAATTTTTTCCGATGCGCAGCTAATCGGTGGCTGCTCACCAATGTACACACGGCCTTATATTTATTATGAGGAAATAAAATGATAACTATAATTATTATATTGATATAATAATAAAATAGGTATATTATTATAGTGGTGAATGATGACGATACTTGAATCCGAAGGTATACATTTTAATTTATATTTACACGCAATTTACATTCTAATACACAATATATATTATATATAATCGATGGGATTACCTATTACAGAATTTTCATTGCTACTTAGGTACCTACTCGAGAGAACGATCGAATTACATTTTTCATTTTCATATTATTTACCTTATTATTATTATACTACCGATATTCTATATAATATTTTGACATTAATAATCGTACGTACACGATAATTACGTACCAACGAATAATTCAATATTTATAATAGACGAACACCAAAATAAAAGAGTTGTGTTATCGCATATACACTGTGCAGTGGAATTATACAACACTATAATTATTGCACAGGCATGGGGGTGAATGGAAATGTCTTGATACAGCTGATTACTAACACTAATGATCATTTATGACTCACACAAGCACAACTCTGTTTTTCAAAAGCATAAAAAGTTGCCTATATAATACTCCTTAGAATAGTGTAATGTGGAGGCCAATTAATATTATATTTTTAATTTTTTAATTACAACAACATTATTAGGTATACGTATTGCTTTATAATATATTGATATTTGTAATGAGCAAGAGAACTATAATATTAATAGAATATAAGTTTTTATTTTATTTTTTTTAAATTTACACGGAATGGAGGAAATATGACAAAACAAGAAATCTTATCGATATTTTTTAATAAAGAATTTATAATGTACCTAATGATATTTTGCATAATACAAATTAAATATGCTAAAATATTACAATGTTCAATTAAATGAGAGAAATTTGAGTATGTTCAAATCAGTGAAATATATCTCTCATTTAATAATTGTTAATTTTAACATCTTAAATTTATATTATATTAATTTACCATGAAATTATAAAGATTTAATTTAACAATATTTAATACATTTTTTATATAATAACATTTTGCATACCTCTTAAGATTCTGTATTGGTTTTCCAATGACATGATTTTTTAATTTAGTTTTTTTTTATGACTGCATCCAAAAATTGTATAAAATGAAGTGCTACATTCTTTACATTCAGTATTTTTGTCCTGGAGAAAATTATATTTAGTTAATCTTTTATATAGGTAATTTTAAGATTTTTAATTTTTTCGATAATTGAGTAAGAAAAAAATTTCTGAAAAATGGTAAAAGCACTATTTTGCTTTTGAAAACCCACGAATATATGTTTTCCATTGTAATTCAGAAAATAAAAATTATGTTGTCCTAAAAATTTTCATATGAACTGTCATTAAATACAATATAGACGTAAGCTATTTTTTGACACAATATTATTCCCAATTTAAAAATATATATCAAAAACATCTGAAAAGTATCCACACAAATGTTTATTACATCCATTTCAATTTTATAATTTTTTTGAAATGTATAAATTCAGTATAAATATGTGTTGGAATATAAATCGATAATAATAAGTCTATAGATCCGAAATTTTTACTAAAAACGTTTATAAGTACAAATTAAATGTGAAAATGTTTTCAAAAATTGTATCCATAGTTTAGTCAATTTATAATGCTTTAAAATCTTTTTTTCGTCATAATATAGTTAGTTGTAGATATTATCAATAGTAATACTCACATATGTTATATTTTATGACATTATTATACTGACGTTTCACTCAAAATTCTTTTACGAAAAATATTTTATCATTATTTTCATTACTAGTATTCTACCTAAAGAGCGAAGTGCTATTTTTCCAAAATTGAGATAAAATGTTTAAAAATGTCTGCGTTGATTTTGCAGTTTTATACATTTTTGGTGAAAATTTCAATCTATAGACCCATTTCCCTTCTATTTTTCTGTGTTTATCAATTGCGCCGAAAATGTTAGACTACCTGTAATGTACACATATTTTGCGCTGGTGAATTTTTCACGGATTAAAAAGGCAAACATCAATTGCGCCAGTAAAATATCAGGTATACGGGATACAGTATACGCTACAGCTATGTATGCCAAGACGTATGTGTTCCAAGACGCGGTTTACCCGGACAAAATCTCCATAGTAAACCAATATTTATCAATAATAATAATTTTTTTATTGATTTAATAGGCAACTTATAAACTGCTGCAACATAATAAATTTCGATAAAATGCTCGTAAAAATATTTAATGCCAAGATACGCGTGTGTCTAGATCAATAAAACAACTTAAAAATGCATTATACTTAATATTCATTTAACTAAAAAAGATTAAAACATAAATCAATAATTAAAAAAAAAATGTGGTGCAGCGAAACATGAAAATAAAAAACAATTTATAGAATAAGTGCTCAAGTATATTTTATATAATAGGCATAATGTTTATTTACTACACTTCATACACAAAATATAAAGTATGTAGAGGATTTAATTAAGTATATAAAATTAAATTAATATAAAATACAAATATTAATATAGGTCTAAACAGTGGTGGAATTGGAAAAAAAAATAAGGATGGACTATGAGCTTAGTTATAAAATCAGCGTTCCGGGACATATTAAAGAAAAAGTAAGCCGTGGAGGACTTCGTCCCCCACATCTCCTATCCAAATTTTCTTAACCAGCGGACATTGTTAAAAACATTTTAGATTATTATATAACATGAACAGAATAGAAAAATCCAAAATTTTTTTACATCATTATTGGGTTCATATTTTTAAGATAGCATAGTTTAAGAATTCCTCTTTCAAAATAATTTAACATTTTTCTTTTTAAATGAATAATCCAGGAAGTTGTTGATGTAAACCGAAATGAAGTTTATCGGTGTCGCATTGATTTCGCTATCCTTTTAGGCTTTAGCCATTCACGGATAATGAAGATTATTTATTACCTATATGATACCAATATGATTTAATAAGATTAAC